>JAODAL010034365.1:0-44342 GCA_025379985.1 Phyllomedusa bahiana
GCCCATAGCAACCAATCAGGGCCTTATCATTTTTTCAGACCCTTTAGGGAAATAAAAGGGGGCTCTGATTTTTAGGGGAAACAAAGGAGTTTTAGACCTAGACACATTTATAATGGGGCCCCTTGGTGTCAGCGTAGGCTTTGGTCACAAAACACTACTTTTCCCATTAACCAGCACCAATGTTTCAGTGTTTGGGGGGGTCACTGTCAGAAGTGGACCATCTAAAGTGATGGTGTGCTTCTTGGGTAGATGCAGGATGGTAATTTTAAGGTGGGAAAGAACATGCAGCAAAATTCTTCCCCATTTTTTAAATTTTTTTGCAGCTGTATTGTACCTTAACGGGTTTTATGAAAAAGGGGGAACCAAAGTTTATTTTTTTTTATCTGTTTAAAACATTTAAAAATAAGCATAGTCTTCAATTTTTTTAAAATTAAAACCCCCCACACCCCCCCCCCCCCCCCCCCCAAACCCCCACCCCCCCCCCCCTTTTACTGAGAGTGGTTTTGTGTCAGTTTTTGGTGTGACAAAAAAAAACCCCTTTTTACCCAAACTCCCGAGTACAACCGAGAGGCATCTGTCATTGACGTTCATTACCAACACAGGAATGAAATGGTAAAAAAACACACACAGATCAGCAAAAAACACTTCATTTAAATAAAGACTCACTGACAACAACCCTGTTTAACATTTTTTTTTTTTTTGGAAAAAGTTAATTGTCCAAGTATCCAATGGGTCTAATGTAGTCCATAAGGGAAACTTGAAAATGTTGTAAAACACTAACCAGCATTTGTTGACAAATTTTCTAAAGTATATGGTCAGCTTTAGCCTGACTCACTAATAGGAAGCATAAGCACCAAAAGTGCCTAGGGTAACATGAATGTTAATTATACAATCATATCTTTAGAAAACAAGGGCTTCAGCTTATAAACTATGTTCAAAACCCAAAACTTTACTCCCCCTTTTTATGGCCCCCCGCTCCCCTGTCACTTAGTGTTTTTCACATTTTTTTGTGCTGGGGGGGAAAAGTCTGTTTCACCAAGCGGGGCCCCTGTTTGGGCCCTCCATAAATTTTTAGACGGGGGTGTTTAGGGCCCCAGGGGGAGTTGTTTTTAGGGGCCCCCCAGTGTTTTTTCTGGCCCCCCGGGAAGTTTTTTGTAGGGCCCAGGGACCCACCCAAAGCAGCCTTTCACGGCCGCCGCCTGCACCGCGGGGTGCAAGAAGCGGCCGAGGCTGAACAGCCGGGTTTCTTTTTACCCTTTTTATTTTTTCCGCTCCCGGGAAAGGGCCGCGGGGCAAGGGGGGCGATGTGTACGTCATCGCGCGCCGGGCTCCGGGGCCCCCGCGTCTGCGGGAAAAAGGGAAAAACCGCCCCCTTCCGGGCGAAGCAAAAGGGGAAAAGGGAAAGACATCAGATAAGTATTGGTTTTTTATTTTTTTTTTTAAACTACTACCCCTACCTCCCTAAAAAACCCCCTGCCTACCTTTATTTTGCTTGCCCCCTATATACGCCCTGCTTCCCCCTATACGGGCCCCTTTGCCTGGCTATATACTGCCCTGCCTCCAATATACTGCCCTGCCGCCTATATACTGCCCTGCCGCCTACCTAATATTGCCCTGCCTACCTACCTATATACTCCCCCTGCCAAACCTTTATACTCCCCTGCCTACCAAATTTATCGGGCCCTGCCTGCCTAACAAAAAAACTGCCCTGCCGGGCCCATATACGGGCCCCCTCCTGGTTTATATAACCCCTTTGTCTCCCCTACCTTAAACTCCCCCTCCCACCTTTTTTTTCGGGCCCTACCTGCCTGCCTCCCTATATACTGCCCTGCCTGCCCATATTTTGGGGCCCTCCCTGGCTATATACCCCCCTTTTTCCCAAAACCCAAAAAAATTTGCCCTCCCTTTACCAAAAAATTCTCCCTGCCTCCCTCCCTATATACTGCCCGCCGGGCTTATACTGCCCGCCTACCTAAATACTGCCGGCCTGCCCATATCTGGCCCCTGCCTGCCTAAAAACCCGCCCTGTCTGCCTTTTATACTGCCCTCCCTACCTTTACTTGGCCCGGTTTCCTATTCCCTGGCCATGCTTACCTTTTAAGTGGCCCTGCCTCCCAAAAATACTGGCCCTTTGCCTCCCTATAAGTGGCCCTGCCTGCTTAAATATTTGGCCCCTTGTTTGGCCTTTTTACTGGCCCGCCTCCCTTTTAAGTGGCCCCCCTACCTATATCCCTGCCCTCCCCGGGCTATTTACGGTCCCCCCTCCCTATGGGGGCCCCCCCTGTTGCCTTTATATGGCCATGCTTCCTAAAGGGCCCTCCCCTATCTATTTACTGGGCCCTGCCTGCCTATATACGGGGCCCTGCCTACCTATAATTTGGCTCTCCCTGCCTATATCCCCGGGCCCCCTCCCTGGAACATGGGTGGCCCCCCTGCCTTATACGGGGGCCCTTTCCAACCTAAAATTTGGCCCGGGCCTGCTTATATACTGGCCCGCCTGGAAACCCAAAGGGGCCCCTGCCTCCCTTTTTCTGCCCCCCCCTTCCTAAAATACCCCCCTCCCTACCTATATACGGGCCCCTCCCTCCCTTAAATATCAGCCCTCCCTCCCTACCTATATCTGCCCTCCCTGGCTATATCCCCCTGCCTATATAGGGGCCCTCCCTTTCCCAATACGGGGCCCTGCCTGGTATATACTCCCCCTCCCTATTTTATTTGGCCTCCCTGGATATATACTGGCCCTGCCGGGCTTTTATATTTCCCCGGGCCTACCTTTATACGCCCTGCCTGCCTTTTTCGGCCCGCTTAAAATACGGGCCCTCCCCTTGCCTATATACTGCCCTGCCGCCTATAAACTGCCCTGCCTCCTATAAAATTGGCCCGCTTCCCTTTATAATTTGGCCCTGCCTACCCTATATACCCCCCTTTGTTTTCCTATAATTTCCCCCTCCTACCAAATAAAAGGGGGCCCTGCCTAATTTTAAAATGGCCCTTTCCCTCCCTAAAAAATTTTCCCTCCCGGCTATAAAACTGGCCCTCCCAACCTATAAGTCCCCTGCCTGCTTATATAGGGCCCTTTCCCGGCTCATTGGCCCTCCCCTATCAAATTTTCTGCCCTGCCAAACCAAAAAAATTCAGCCCTCCCTGCCTACCTATATACTGCCCTCCCTTTGGCATATACTCCCCTTTGCCTCCCTTAATTTCCCCTGCCTCCCCATATACGGGCCCCCTCCCTTTGGCTATATACTGCCCTCCCTTACATACTGGCCCTGCCTGGCTATAAACGGGCCCCCTCCCTGGCTTTTTTACTGCCCCCCTACCTATAAACTGCCCTGTTTTACCTATAAACTGCCCTGCCTCCCTATAAAACTGGCCCTCCCTATATACTGACCCTCCCTCCCTTTTTTAAAATTGCCCTCTCTACTTATTTTCTGCCCTGTCGCCTATATACGGGCCCCTTTATTACCTTTTAAGTGGGCCCTGCCTACATATTTACTCCCCTGCCTACCTTTTAAGCACCCTTTTGTTGCCTATATACGGGCCCCTCTTATTACAAGGGGCCCCTCCCTTTAAACCTATATACGGGCCCTCCCCTCCCTTTAAAATACGGGCCCTCCCTACCTAAAAGGGGCCCCCTGCCCTGCTTAGATACTGGCCCGGGCCTTGGGAAACATAGGGGCCCCTTCCGGGCCTTTTAAACGGGCCCCCGCCTGCTTATATACTGGCCCTCCCTGGTTACATTGGCTCTCCCCCTTCCCTTTTTTTATACCTCCTCCCTTTACCAATAAGTGCCCCCTGTTCCCTGTATCGGGGCCCTCCCTCCCCTAAATACTGGCCCTGCTGCCTATAACGGGGCCCTGCCTATTTTATAAGGGGGCCCTGTCTGCCTGAATACGGGCCCTCCCTTTCCTAAATATGGCCCGCTTCCTACATACTGGCCCTCCCTGCTTATATACGGGCCCCTCCCTCCCTTACAAAAGGGCCCCCTGCCTGGCAAAATTACGGGCCCTGCCTGGCTACATCTGGCCCTGCCTCCCTTTTTTAAAAATTTCCCCGGGGGGGGGGGGGCCTGTTTAAATGGGGGCCCTGCCTGGCTACTTACGGGCCCCTCCTGGCTACTACGGGCCCCTGTTTTGCAAATTTATGGCCCTCCCTGGCTTTTACTGCCCCTGGCCCTTTACCTGGCAAATTTACTCCCCACCTGGCCCTCCCTTTTAAAAATTACTCCCCCTCCCGGGTTTAATTACGGGGGCAGCCCACTACCGGGCCCTAGTTACGGGGGGCCAGTCCCCAGTTTCCCTTGGCTATTTTATTTGGGGGCAGTCCCAGCTCCCTTTGCTAGTTACTGGGGGCCCCCCAGCTACCTGGCAAAAGTTACTGGGGAAGCCCCGCTACCTGGCTATTTATGGGGGAACCCCCAGCTACCTGGCTTGTTACTGGGGGCAGCCTTGCTACCTGGCTATTTACAGGGGTACCCCTTTGTCTCCTAAAAAATTTAATGGGGAAGGTCCTGTTTACCTACCTAATGGGGGTCTACCTTTTTTACATGCCATTACTGACTTTTTTTCCCATTTCAAAATTTTAAAGGGGGTTCTAACATACGCTTTTTTGGGAAATTGATAGGAAATGCTGAAAAAGGGGAGGACCCAAAGATGTTTTTTGGGGGTAAATTCAAACGGGACGAGTGGCCCGGGGAGAAGAAGAAATTGCATGCTGTACCGGACGGGGGAAAGAAATGTGGAAAGGAAACAACTAAACAGGGAAGACATCATGGAGGTTTGGGCCGATGGAGAAAAAAAGGAAAAGAAAACCCAACTCCCATCTTGGGGGGGGGGGAAAGGGGGGGGGGAAAAAAAAATTTTAAAAAAAGGGGGGGGGGGGGGGGGGGGGGTAGGTTATGCTGGTGTTATGTAGTGTCAGTGTGGGCCCTTTTTTTCCCGATTGTAAAGCAAAGTGCACAATGACTCTGTGATGAGGGGTTTCTCTGCACCATGTTTTTTTTTTGCTTGTTTTAGGCTGTTTTACAAAAGAGCATTTTTTTTCAATTTTTTTTTGTGTTTTTTTGTGCAGGAAAAATTTTTACAGCATTAACTACTCTGCCTTTCTGCACAAAAACGCAACCCCCCAAAAAAACAAACAAAAAAAGCCCAAAATTTTCTCCATGTTTAAAGCACCTTTACAGGGGTAGTTTTTTTTTTAAAAATGGGGGAGGTGCGGAACAAGGGGGCAAATTTTTTAAACGGTAATTGTATGTGGGATTGTGGGGGCCCTTTGTGCCAGGGGTGATTTTTATTCCCAGTCCGGCCCCGCTTGCCTTTCCAAAATTTATGGGGCCCCCAAAGCCCGCCCGCCATAAATCCTGCCCCTTTTTAAAAAAAGTCCTGCCTGCTTATATTCTAGCCCCCAAGGGCCCCGCCTGCCTTTTTTATCTAGGGGCCCCCATAGCCCTGCCTGCCTTTTATATCTACCCCTATAGCCCCCCTTTCCCTTTTATATCGGCCCTTTAAAAGCCCCGGGCCCCCCTATGATTTGGGCCCCCATACCCTACTCTATGCCCCCCCTGCCTGCCTATTTTTTTTGGCCCCGTTTGCCTTTCCCTATGCCCTGGGCCCGCCTATATATATTTATATTTATCGCCCCAAAAAGCCCACCCCCTTTTCCCCGCCCGCCTATATATTTTGGGCCCCGTACCTACCCATGCCCCCGCCTGCCTATATATTTTTATTAAACCCCCCCCCCCCATAGCCTACCCTATGCCCTTGCCTGCCCTATATACTTTTTGTGGCCCATAAAGCCAAAAACAGCCCTCCTGCCTAAAAATTTTGGGCCCTTTTAAAACCTACTCCGCCCGCCGCCCAATATAGCCCCCATAACCAAACCCTACCCGTTGCCTATAAAAATGTGGCCCATATAGCCCACCCTTTTGCCCTGCCTGCCCTTTTTTATGCCCCTATACCCAACCCCTTTCCTTTTTTTATGGCGTTTAAAGTATTGGGTTTTTTTAAAACACAAAAACTTTCAAAATTTAAAAACATTTCCCCCAGAAATCCCCCTACTCCACGGGTTGGGATGTCGGGAAAAGGGGTTTTTTTTTTCTTTCCCCTTTTTTACCTACTTTGGGGGGCAAAGGTACGTCTGTAAAGTTAGGGTCAGATTTAATTTTTAGTTTTTAGTTTTTTTGAGGCGGGGGGGGGGGAGGGGCATTGGTTGTACTTGCCTAGGGCACCAAAATGCCTCGTCCCGGCCCTGCTCTAGAGCTTTAAGTTATCCCTCAGCTCCCAGCACTCCCAGCACTCCTTTACTCAAGGGAGGCTCTGCTTCTATCCACATATGTGCCAACCCTTTACAAATTTTTTGCCACTCAGGTTAGTCACTGTTGTGTGGGACATTTGGTTCTACAATCTTGGCGATCATGCCAAAATGTAAAGTGGGAGGGGGTAAAAAATGATCTACTTTTATCTCTTCACAACATGGGACCAGCTGTTTATGCGCAGACCTTCTCTTGGGACAGGCAACCTGTGTTAGACCCTGTGTCCCAGATATTCCATAGGGTTAAGCATAAGCGATAGGGTCAATTTTTTTGTGAATTTTACCAGAATTTGATTCTGGCTGAAACAAAATGCTAATCATGACATTGCTGCCACTTTCCCTTCTTTATGGAGCTGAGTGCACCTTCCCTATATTACTGATGCCAGTATGACTCCCCACTTAGCATGTAAATCAGGTGACCCACATTGGAGCATGAAGGGTCAGCACAGGAAATACTGGGAAGATGGGGCCGGAAACAGGACCAATGCAAGATGATGTTAGGCTATCCCTCTTACAACCCCTAAAAAAACAATTGCTTATCAGCTGCTATGTATTTAACAATGCATATGATATATGTGGAGAGATGTTGGGGCTTTGCAAACCCTGGATATTATTTGCATACCCCTTAAAAGTCTTTTGACGGCAAGATAAAATGCATCTGGGGACAGTGTACTTTTTGGCCACATAGGCATTATTCTGATCAATAAGTGGAGAGAGATATCACGGCACTTCACCAAAGAATGTAATAAAAAACCTTACTTTATTCGGCAACTTGTTTCCATATGTTTAAGGCAAAAGGATACACGAGACACCCCAAAAGGACTGACAGACCGGAAACACCCCTTTTCGCGTGTAAGCACACGCTTCCTTAAGCCTGGGGGGAAACCTACTCCCCCACGTATTTTTTTTCCCCTCCCCGTCATCATCAAAAAAAAACAAATAATTGTACTAAAAAATTTCCATTCATAAAAATGAGACGGTCATTATTTTTCATTCAGACCTTGAACCCCTAAGCTTAGTGCGTAATATCCTGGGCCCCTCCCCACTTTTATAACTTAGTATGACGATCAAACCTCCGAAAATTTTTAAAAATACTTTGCAACCCCAAATTTAATCCTTCTACCCTCTTATTAGTGTATTTTCACAAAACCTGTTTCATTTTTATGAATGGAATCTGTTTAGATACCAATGTATTTGTTTTTAATGATGACTGACAGCGGGGGGGAAAAAAAAGTACGGGTGACGTATTCCCTCAAGGCTTAAGGGGGAAGGTTGCTCCACACGCAAACGTGTTGCCGGTCCCTGTCGTTTTGGGGCGGTGTCTCGTGTACCCGTTTCCCTTAAACCAAGGAAAAGTTCCAAAAATAAAGTAAGGTTTTTTATTACATTCTTTGGTGAAGTCCGTGTATCTCTCCCACTTGGGGACTATAAAGTGACTGTTTTTTCTCTTTCACTGACCCCGCCTTTATGGATGTAATTTGATGGCATTTTTACCCTATGAAGTATACATTTGAAATCGCCCAGCTTTTAATCAAGTGGGGGCCGAAGCAATTGTTTCTCTATTGCCGGTTTTCGATCACACTCGCTGTGATAATAACTTATACTGGTCCACATTTGCCCCCTTTATATCCTTGTCACACTGGAAGAAGAGGGATCTGTGTCTAATAGGGAAAATTTTGCAGGGTCGCCCTTGTCGTGGCAGTTTACCCGCTAAGCCAGATGAGGGCTGAGGCTTGTAAGGGACAGTGAGGATTTACACTATAGTTCCCATTGTGCCTGTAAGGGGTTATACTTGTGCTGGGATGTTGACAGCAGTGGGCTGCCCCTGGGAAAAAACCCGGGGTAGATGAGCTCAAGGGGGGGCGCTTTAGTTTTGTGACTGCGAGAGTCATCAAGGAAGTTGGGACTTTGGGGTGAGCACCAATCGGAGAGCTGAAGGGGGCGACTAGAGGTCAGGCAGACAGTTATAAGAGGGAGGCTGTCAGCCCCATAGTTAGTTAGGAGTATAAGGATGTTTGGTTTATATAATTCCAGTTGAAAGCAGCAAGTTAAGGGGACCCCTGTCTATCCAGCCGTCAATAGACAGGGCAGGCCGAGGCAGAAGAGAGCAGCCTGACTCACTGCTATACCTGAGATGGAGCAGGCACTGACACAGCGAAAGTGGAGATCCAGACAGAGTGGACCCTGAAGAGAGTCAGATAACCCAGAATTACAGGTGGGCAGCTTGGGGGACTTCCGGAAAAGTCAAGGGACCCATAGAGTGGACAAAGTGTGTCCTGTGTCATCAGGCGCCAGCACCTTGCACAGCTTAGCTGGGACGTGGGTCAGTGCCAGGGTCAGCACCTTGCACAGCTGGACTGGGTCGGAACCAGAAAGAGGTTGAGAGAGACGCCAAGTGTCCAGAGAAAGAGAGTCTAAAATGTGTTTAAGTGACACGTGCTTTGCTTCCTAACTCTGTAACGTCCACAAGATAAGTACCGTGAGTAAAACCTGAAGTTCCCCAGAATACTTGTGCCGTCTGCTGTTATTGATGCCGGTGCACCACCCCATCACTACAGAGTCCCACACTGCACCTCTCCCCGCAATACAAAAAGGACCTGAGGATACCAGGGGAACCTGGAGGTGAGGGTAGTTGCTCCGGGCAACGGCAAGTTCACCCCATACCCCCCTCTGCTCGTATAGGGGAGCCTGAGGGTGCGGGTGCTTGCCACGGACAACGGCCGCTGCCGCAAGCTACCCCATACCTCGGCCCTGCCAACATCCTCGTTATTTTACATGCCCACCCTGCTTGAGTGATATACATTTGGCACAGGTGGTCCGGATAACCAAGCATCTGTGTTTGACCATAACTGAAAACTTGCTTCACTGAAACCTATTAAAAGTTATGTTTTGGAGGATTGGAACTTTTTGGCTTTCAGTTAAAACTTTCTCGTTTGCAATTGAATATTTTTGTATTGAATCCTCTTACAACCAATTTAGTGGACAATCATATAACACATAGATGGAGCAAGTCCACCATGTTTTTTTTAAGCTTCTCTGAGCCCTGGGTATCAGATTGGGCTTTAAAGGGGATGTATCGCTTCCTTACTTCGGCTGAGTCACACTGCTCTTAGCTTCTCAGCTCTGTGAATGCAGGGGCGTTTCATCCCCTCCCAGCTGGGTGACCTCATCCCTCCTTCACTGCTGGCCTGAGACTCCCCCCCCCTCCCCTCTGAGTCCACATATCACTGTGTCTCTCCCTATCAGTCTTATTTTATAAGAGCTGTATACATACCACAGGCTGCATTCAATCTAATCTGAGCACTGATCTCTCACAGCTGGAGATGTATTACAGCTTTCTAAGAAGGGCACAGATCTGCGTGTATGCAGGAGAGTTAGGCACAGGGGCAAAACTGTCATGTTTTCTCATTGTACACTCTGCTGCAGTCTGTTTCTGCTAGGTGTGGAAACAGAAAATGCTACGGCCCCTAACTCTGAGTCATTCTGTACAGCCCGTGAATCGACCCAGGGGCTGTACAGAATGTAAATGAGCTCTCAGCTAGTGAATTGCAAGGAGGAGGGATCAGGAGGGAGTAGACCCACACTGGATATCAGTGTAAATAAAAACACAAGATAATGGACACTGTGAGAACAAGGCAGCTTTGCTAATGGCATCCAATTGCAAAGTTGCTTTTTTTCACTGTCCCCTTATTCTGAAGACCATTTAATGAAACGATAACACCCCTTTAAGTTAGTGACCCCTCTCTACAATGTCTATATTCCTTTATATGGTCTCCGCTTTAGGTAATTACCTATTTTTGGGATTTTTTTTCACTTGTATCAACCTTCTAAGTCCTATAGTGTCTTTCCTGTACTTAGAACCTTCCATCGGATGTTACGATTCATCTCCTTCATAATCTCCGGCTATATTTCAGCCCAGGCATCACATAAATTGCTTCCGTGTCCAACTGTTTTGATTAATTTTCCAATTAACTATTTGTGCTCACGTCCATGTTTAGCGGCGGGGGTGAGGGTGCCCGCTCTGACAAACTGCTTTCATTGTCCTGTGTTATTTTTCCCCAGCTGGTGGATGCAGGTTAGTCAACGTGTTCCTATAATAAAGCAAAGGTTTAGCGCTGCTTTGCCGAGTATCTGTAAGATCTCACAAGGAAGCGTTTATGAACCCAGAGCTCCCTTCTTTGTATTATAACAATGTTTCTTTATATAGGTGTAGTCGCTGGAGGCTGATAATATCCCGCACTAGGAATATAAGCAGTAATTGGCCCTCACATTCTATGTAGGTCATTGCTCTCAATGCTAACCTCATAAATTGACCCTTGCCTTCCCACAGTGTGCTAGGACTTTAATGGTCAACTTTGGTTGTGCTTGTGTGAGCGAAATTTGTGATATGTTTCAGAACAATTATGTTTAAAAAAATGGAAAGGATTACGATTCATTCACAGTGCATTTAATCTTGAAGAAGCTGTCCAGGGAACCACAGGCATGCCTGAGTCTTCATTCATCTCCCTAAGATGTTTTCTGTGTAATTTGTCTTTTTTCTGTTCTGCATGTTACCTCCCTTCTCTGCATTTGAGCAGCACCATTTCCTATTCGAAAGCTGTTGCCTTATCAAAGTAAAAGCTCCAGAATACTTTGCTTTGTGTATCTTCCCAAACTCAGGGTAATGCAAGTATAGCAATTTCACAGAATGGAATTGCCAGACAAGCAACTCCCCAAATAGACAACACGAACAGAGCTCACTAAGCCTATGTCCACACGACGAGTATTTAAAGTCTGAATCCAAGCCGACTATGGCTTGAAATACTCCTCTAAGGCCAAAAGTAAAATCATTCCCATTGATGTCAATAGAAAATACGTGTTGTAGTTCACTTCTCTAGGTAATTTTTTAAGAGTAAAAAAAATTAGAACGTTCAATCTTCCGTCGTATTCCTAGTGCAAATAATATCTAAAAAAAAATTTTTTTAAATTCTGTACGGTTCACATGAATAAGACATATTGCCGAAACACATCAGCCCAGTAATATCTTGCGCTGCTGGAGTTTACACCTGTACCCTACAGATGTCTCCCCTGCAGTAGACAAAAAACAACCTGAAAACGAATTACTAAAAACGTTCATGAAACTGAGTTTTCTGTCCACTTCCTTCAAAAGCAGCTGAAAAAACGGCCGCTTCTTGCCGTGATTTCCTTTTTTTGGCGTGATTTTTGCTTGTCTTCCCTTTTTTTAATGTCTGAATAGATCAAGCCATAGGATGTAACTCCGCCCTAGAAAAGGGTATGTAAGGCACATTATTGCATTTATATGTCATCTTGTAGTCATTTTGGCGCTAATAAATTTATATCGCGTTTGTCGCCAAACATACGTTTTTTTACGGTTTTTGGCCCTAAAGTCGATTTTTTGACAGATTTTAGTGCTAAAATCCAGATTTTTACGGATTTTGCCACTTATAATTTTATCGTGCTTTTGCCGCCAAAAATACTTTTTTTTACGGATTTTGGCCCTATCGTCTGTTTTTTAATGGATTTTCACGCTAAAATCTGTATTTTTACGGATTTTGCCGCTTACAAAGTTATCTCGCGTTTGTTATCAAAAACACGTTTTTTTTAACGGATTTTGGCCCTAAAATACGTTTTTTTAAATGGATTTTGGTGCTAAAATACGTTTTTTATGAATTTTGCCGCTAAAATACCTTATTATGGATTTTGACGCTAAAATAAGTTTTTACAGATTTTGGCACTAACACACTTATTTCGCATTTGCAGCAAAAAAATCTGTTTTTAAGGATTTGAGCAGCAAAATCCGTAAAAAACAGACTTCAGCACCAAAATCCAGAAAAATAATACCATAGCGCTAAATTCCTTAAAAATCTATTTTAGCACCAAAACCCGTAAAAAGACGTATTTTTAGCAGTAAAATAAACCATATTTTTAGCGACAAAAGCAAGATAACTTTAGTAGAGCCAAAATCTGTAAAAAAAATTATTTTTGCATAAAAAACATATTTCTTGCGACAAAAGCGAGAAAACTTTAATAGCGTCAAAATTCGTAAAAAAACTTATTTGTTAAAATGTTAAGAAACGGATTTTAGTGCCAAAATCCATAAAAAAACCTAATTCTGGCGCCAAAATACGTAAAAAAAACACCTTATTTTTAGAGCCAGAAACGAGATCACTTTATTAGCGCCAAAATCTGTAAAAAAAAGTATTTTAGCACCAAAATCTGTAAAAAAAAAATGCATTTTTAGCGAAAAAACATGAATTGCGCAAAAATCTTTAGCGACCAAAGCATGATTATTTTATTATGAACGGTGCAAACAAGGACACATCAAGTATTTTCTGCTTGCCGTAGACTTGCGTTGATGCCGGATTGTTGAAATTTTGCTTGTAGATTTCCGACTGGAAGGAGTTGACCGGTCTTTCCGAGCACCGCACCCTGATATGATGTCTCAGGTCTGAAGACAACCAAGTGGGTGAGCGGACCTTGTTTACTATCAAACTGTCCACGTGCAAATCTCCGTCCAAAATGTCACACAAATGTTTTGAACATGAATTTGCGTCCAAAACGCAATAAACATGAACAGGACTCGTTTTCTGACTCTAAATCTGCCAGAAAATAACAAACTAAAATCCACATGGAATACTCATTGAAAAGCACATTGCCCGACGCGGTTTTCAAAGGTAAAATCTGATGAGAATCCAGCAAGTAAATTTTACTTGTCATCTGGACATACCCTAAAATTGCGGTCTGAAATCAGACACTCTGTGGGAGGCAGAATCTAAGGATACCTTACACTGTTCAATAGAGCAGAGCCATCTTAATAGCATTATAGGCCACTGGGCATAGAAATGCATGGGGCTCTGCCCAAATACAGTGAAGGAAATAATTATTTGATCCCTGCTGATTGTGTGAGGTTGCCCACTGACAAAGACATGAACAGTCTATAATTTTAAGGGGAGGTCAATTTTAACATTGAGGGATAGAATATCCAAAATAAAATCCAGAAAATCCCTTGTATAAATTATATAAATTTATTTGCATTTTGCTGAGAGAAAAAAGTATTTGATCCCTGACCAACCATTAAGAGTTCCTGCTCCTAGAGACCAGTTAGACGCTTCTAATTGACTTGTTACCTGCATTAGAGAAAGCTGTCTTATATAGTTACCTTTATAAAAAGACTCCTGTCCACAGACTCAATTAATCAGTCAGACTCTAACCTCTACAACATGGGCAAGACCAAAGAGCTTTCTAAGGATGTCAGGGACAAGATCACAGACCTGCACAAAGCTGGAATAGGCTACAAAACCATAAGTAAGACGCTGGGTGAGAAGGAGACAACTGTTGGTGCAATAGTGAGAAAATGGAAGAAATACAAAATGACTGTGAATCGACATCGATCTGAGACACCTGCAAAATCTCACCTCGTTTGGTCTCCTTGTTCATGAGGAAGCTGAGAGATCAGCCTAAAAGTACATGGGGGGAACTTGTTACTGATCTCAAGGCAGCTGGGACCACAGTCACCAAGAAAACCACTGGTAACACATTACACTGTAATGGTTTAAAATCCTGCAGTGCCCGCAAGGTCCCCCTGCTCAAGAAGGCGCATGTGCAGGCCCGCCTGAAGTTTGCCAATGAACACCTGGATGATTCTGTGAGTGATTGGGAGAAGGTGCTGTGGTCAGATGAGACAAAAACTGAGCTCTTTGGCATTAACTCAACTTCCCGTATTTGGAGGAAGAGAAATGCTGCCTATGACCCAAAGACACCGTCCCCACTGTCAAGCATGGAGGGGGAAACATTATGTTTTACGGGTGTTTCTCTGCTAAGGGCACAGGACTACTTCACCGCATCAATGGGAGAAGGGATGGAGACATGTACCTTAAACCTCCTTCCCTCCACCCGGACATTAAAAATGGGTTATGGCTGGGTCTTCCAGCAAGACAAGTGCCCAAAACATACAGCCAAGGCAACAAAGTAGTGGCTCAAATGAAGCACATTAAGGTCATGGAGTGGCAGGGCCGTTCCTAGGGGCGGGCAGGACGTGCGGTCGCCCGGGGCGCCGAGGCTCTGCTCACCCGCGGGGGGCGCCGCGACCGCCCGCCCTGCCGCCCGGAGGAGTGCCCCTGACTTTGCGCGACTGTTTTATAACAGTCGCGCAGAGCCAGCAGCTGCAGGGAGGAGGCGGGACGAATCGTTCCCGTCCTGACTCCTCCCCTGTATCAGCGTCACAGGCGGCACACAGCTCTCACCGCGCCCCCTGCGACACTGGATCTCATCGGCGCTCAGCTCTGCCGCCGAGGAGATCTCTGGGAGCTGCGTGCAGCGTATGCGGCGTGATGATGTCACGCCGCTTACACCGCTCAGCAAGCTCCAGCGCTCAGCAGCTCGGACCAGGACGCGCGGGACCCAGGTGAGTACTCTTTTGTTATTTTAGAACTACTTATGGGGGCATCTACTGGCTACAAAGGGGGCATCCTGGGGGGCATCCTGGCTACAAAGGGGGCATCCTGGGGGGCATCCTGGCTACAAAGGGGCATCCTGGGGGGCATCCTGGCTACAAGGGGGACATCCTGGGGGGCATCCTGGCTGCAAGGGGGGCATCCTGGCTACAAAGGGGGCATCCTGGCTACAAGGGGGCATCCTGGGGGGCATACTGGCTACAAGGGGGCATCCTGCTACAAAGGGGGTATCCATGGGGGGCATCCTGGCTACAAAGGGGCATCCTGGGGGCATCCTGGCTGCAAGGGGGGCATCCTGGCTACAGGGGGGCATCCTGAGGGCATCCTGGCTACAAAGGGGGCATCCTGGGGGGCATCCTGGCTACAAAGGGGCATCCTGGGGGCATCCTGGCTGCAAGGGGGGCATCCTGGGGGGCATCCTGGCTACAAGGGGGGCATCCTGGGGGCATCCTGGCTACAAAGGGGGGCATCCTGGCTACAAAGGGGGCATCCTGGGGGGCAACCTGGCTACAAGGGGGGCATCATGGGGGGCATCCTGGCTACAAAGGGGGCATCCTGGCTGCAAGGGGGGCATCCTGGGGGGCATCCTGGCTACAAAGGGAGCATCCGGCGGGGCATCCTGGCTACAAGGGGGGCATCCTGGGGGGCATCCTGGCTACAAGGGGGGCATCCTGGGGGGCATCCTGGCTACAAAGGGGCATCCTGGGGGGCATCCTGGCTACAAGGGGGCATCCTGGCTACAAAGGGGGCATCCTGGGGGGCATCCTGGCTACAAAGGGGGCATCCTGGCTGCAAGGGGGGCATCCTGGCTACAAGGGGGGCATCCTGGGGGGCATCCTGGCTGCAAGGGGGGCATCCTGGCTGCAAGGGGGGCATCCTGGGGGGCATCACTGGCTGCAAGGGGGGCATCACTGGCTACAAGGGGGCATCGCTGGCTACAGGGGGAATCACTGGCTACAGGGGCATCTACTGAGAACGGAGCATCAACTGGCTACAGGGGGCATCTACTGGCGTAGGGGGGGCATCACTGGATACAGGGGGCATCTACACGCTTAAGGGCGGCATCAACTGGCTACAGGGGGCATCTACTGGCTTATGGGGGGCATCAACTGGCTACAGGGGGCATCTACTGGCTTATGGGGGGCATCACTGGCTACAGGGGGCTACTACGTGGCTATAGGGGGCTACTACATGGCTACAGGGGGCATATTACATGGCTACCATATGAGATGCTATAGATGGGGAGTTTGTATAGAGATAGGAATTGGTGAGAAGTGCTGATAAATTGAGGAGTCTTAAGATGTTTGTTTTGTAAATTTTACAGTGAAGAGTCGAGAGTAGTCATCATGGTGTCTGGGACAGATGGAAAAGAAGAAGAAGAGAAGGAGAACAACTCTTCAGAGACCTCTCCTGTGTGTCACTAGATATAACTTTACTGTTATCATTAATATGTCTGCAGAGTCTGTGTACACTGGTATCCACCACTGTATGGTCACTGTATGGGGGTAATATTGGTTGTAGTATAATGGTTTATACTCAGTAATGGTCAGTTTGTAGTATTCGGTCACTATGTGCTTGTGATATGTGGTCACAGTGATCTTGGGATTCTGGTTGGTGTAGCCGTGTTATTTGGTAACTGTATGACTATTATCTAGTAATTTTATATGTAGCACATTGTGGTAAAGCTTTCTGTATATTTTGGCTTTGGTTGATGGTGATACACTGTGTTTTATTGTGTCGCATTATGTTACATGGGGGGGGGGGGTGCGAATTTTATTCACCTCGCCCTGAGTGAAATTTAGCCTAGGAACGGCCCTGTGGAGTGGCCTAGCCAGTCTCCAGACATTAATCCCATTGAAAACATTTGGAAGGAGTTAAAGCTCCGAGTTGCCAAGCGACAGCCTCAAAATCTTAAAGGGGATGTATCGCTTCCTTACTTCGGCTCATTCACACTTCTCAACTCTGTGAATGCAGGGGCGTTTCTTCCCCTCCCAGCTGGATGACATCATCCCCCCTTCACCACTGGCCTGAGACTCCCCCCCCCCTCCCCTCTGAGTCCACATATCACTGTGTCTCTCCCTATCAGTCTTATTTTATAACAGCTGTATACATAAAACAGGCTGCATTCAATCTAATCTGAGCACTGATCTCTCACAGCTGGAGATGTATACAGCTTTCTAAGAACGGCACAGATCTGCGTGTATGCAGGAGAGTTAGGCACAGGGTCAAAACTGTCATGTTTTCTCATTGTACAATCTGCTGAAGTCTGTTTCTGCTAGGTGTGGAGACAGAAAAATGCTACGGCCCCTAACTCTGAGTCATTCTGTACAGCCCTTGAATCGACCCAGGGGCTGTACAGAATGTAAATGAGCTCTCAGCTAGTGAAATGCAAGGAGGAGGGATCAGGAGGGATTAGACCCACACTGGATATCAGTGTAAATACAAAACACAAAGATAGGGACACTGTGAGAACAAGGCAGCTTTGCTAATGACATCCAATTGCAAAGTTGCTTGTTTTCACTGTCCCCTTATTCTGAAGACCATTTAATGAAACGATAAAACCCCTTTAATGATTTAGAGATGATCTGCAAAGAGGAGTGGAGCAAAATTTCTCCTGACATGTGCACAAACCTCATCATCAACTACAAAAACGTCTGACTGCTGTGCTTGCCAACAAGGGTTTTACCACCAAGTATTAAGTCTTGTTTTCCAAAGGGATCAAATACTTATTTCTCACTGCAAAATGCAAATAAATTTATATAATTTATACAATGTGATGTACTGGATTGTATTTTGGATATTCTATCCCTCAATGCTCAAATTTACCTATCCTTAAAATTATAGACTGTTTGTGCGACATGTCCGAAAAGTGGCGTATCTATGCCAGTTTTAGGCGCATTAAATCAGTGTAAAGTGCGCCTGAAAGTCCGATACTTTCTAAAAATTGGCGTCAGGTATACCTTGCATAGATTACTTAATGCGCATAAAATAGCACATCGTATCAAAAAAGAGCGCATTGCATCAAAAAAGGGGGCATCTTATCAAAAAAGGGTGCATTGCATCAAAAAAGGGGGCATTGTATCAAAAAGGGCTCATTGCATCAAAAAAGGGGGCATCGTATCAAAAAGGGCGCATTGCATCAAATAAGGGCACATTGCTCAAGACTCGGCACATAGCATATCATTGGTAGTATATGGTATGCGTCTATTGAGGCTCATTGCCCGACGGGGGCGCATAACATATGTAAGGCGCCTCAATAGGCGCATTTCGCGACGGGGGCGCACAGTGCACCATATTTAGGCGCATTACAAAGTGTTGTTCCCGGCGTATAATGCGCCTAGTTTTGGTGTACGACAGTCCATTTACAACAAGAATATGGCGTAAAAAGTGGGTTTGCCGCAAAATAGCACAAAAAACTGGCATTGGCGTGTTGGGACATGTCACCCTTTATGTCTTTGTCAGTGGGCAATCTTACACAATCAGCAAGGGATCAAATAATTATTTCCTTCACTGTAACTGATCCTTACTCACTGTCCCAAAATCTTTCCCAAACCTCCGTCTACAGCTGCCCTTAAAATCAGAACCCGTAACCCTAAAACTGACCTTAAAGCTATCCCTCAAAAATGTTCCTAAGCTACAACTGACTCTCATACAGAAAGCGTCTCTCGGATCCAGAGACTGCATCTGCAGAGCACAACAGGAACAAGATGAACAACAAACTTGTATTCTCAAGGACTAAAAAACTCTAGTTTGCCCTAACAAAACTTAGACAAGAAACAACAATATATTAGAACTTGTCATTACAAAAACTATGGTGAAAAGCTATTTTTATGTAAAAAAAAAAGTTATATAAGTTATACCTAGAGAAGAAAAGTCTTTACCATGAGAAATGTGAATCTGTGGTTTTGCTTCCTCAGCTGCTGGCCCCAGCAAGAACAGGTGAGGGGTCAGGGAAGGCTTAGATAACCACTCACTACTAAATAATATTAATATTTATGTAGCCGTCTAAAATATCTGGATCCAGACTGATGGCAACTCTGGGATCAGGAATACAATTTTCATTTAGGGCAGATTGGTTTATGCCTTATGGAATGCAAGTCTTCATCAGTAGGGGGAAACAAAACTTAAAAATTCCCTCTACCCCTGCCTTCATCCACATTTGTACCTACTCTTGGTTGAACTTGATGGACATATGTCTTTTTTCAACCATACTAACTATGTAACTATCTAACTATGTACCTACTGAACTAGACAATAGAATTCATGAAACAATAATCTGACATTCAGGACTATACAAGAGACCTTGCAGTATACTCTGCAACCAGACTGCTAGACTCAAATGATTTTTATAGAGACTCAAAGTACACCAGCAAGCTTCAGGTGTCAGCTGACAAGCAAGGATTGTCACGAACAGCGCCGCAGCCCGTGGATCGTCCTCGGCCCACGTCCGTCGTTCTGCTGTCCCTCCGGTGCCCTGGGCGAGTGGCTCCGTGGTCCGGGCCGTGGGCGCACTCGTCCCCCGGAGTTCTGTGACTTACCCGCCCATGCTCCTGCCTCCCTGCATCCTAGTGCCGGCCGGTACGCGACCCCGCCCCCTAGGGCGCGCGCGCACCGGCTTCTTCAGATTTAAAGGGCCAGCGCGCCTGTAATTGGCCGTTGCCGGCCGCTGACCCTATATAAGGGCTCCTCCGGCAGTTCTCTGCCGGATCTTTAGTACCCTCGTAGCCTATTGTGAAAGCGTTCTCTGCCTCGTCCGTACCGCCTTGCTTCTGTCTCTCGTCCACGAACCTCTGCCGCCTACCCTGACCTACCACCTGGCCCCGACTACGACTCGGCCTAACGATTCTGTTCCATGCTTACCCTTGGCTGCCACCGCAAGCAAGTCCCGCCAGTCGAAGCAACCTGGTAGTTTCCCACCGCAGCAAGTCCATCCCGCTTTGCGGTGGGCTCTGGTGAAAACTGGGTTCTACTTGGACTCCGCTCCCTGACGTGGCTTACACCATCGCTTGCGGTGGTCAAGCAGATCCACTACCTCGGTGCGTTACAAGGATCCTGAGCATTTCCTATGCAACTACTCCAAACAAACACACACAACAGAAGACAGACAAAACAGATCGAATAAGCAGGAGAGGATGAAATGACAGGAGAGTTCCTGCCATTCATTACACCGACCCACTGACCCATGTTATATTTTTGTCAGAATCCTTTGGACTTAGACTCGAAGAAAAGTAGTTTTTCCACCTCATCGACATCAAGTAGGGCTTCTGTTTGGTGACAGAGATGTCTTTGATGCCTCTCTGAAAGGGTGCTGTTTCTTATTGTAGAGACCAGTGGTGCATCAAGACATATTTTCAAGGCAAAGATCTACTTAGGATGTAAGGGTATGAATACTGCATAAAATTCATCAATTGCTCAGCATTAGGATTTGACAAATGAAGAAGGTAAAGATCTCATACTCTCAGTGGGTAATGAAGTGCTATGGTCACGCTTATTAAGAGTTAAGTACAAACCTCAGACAGATCAAGGAGAAACGTAGAAGCATCAAAGTAAATTTCTATGATAGATAAGACATGGAGGAGAGGATTGATTTTACCAATAACCGTGTCGAGTTGATTTGCTACAGAGCGGCTACAGATGGATGGATCCACCAGTTACCTAACGTTTGCCCATAGTGTCAATCAATCTTAATTATTGTACAGCCTTTTGTGGTTCCAAATGAAGGATAATACGTCCCTTGGAACTTTAGGTCAATACACGGCATTTTATTATAAAGGAACAAAGTCCTATATGCAATTCTGAAATATGTTGATATTGATTTTACTCTTGGTGCTCGCTGTATATAGAACAATCAGTATAATAGGCATGGATAATACAGTGTTAAGTAAATATCGCCATACACCATCAAAAATTGTAGGATGAATGCTCATTTGACCGACAGCCTTGTCCTTATTTGGTGTGTGCAGATAGGGTCCTGTTTGGTTCGTAACTGGTTCAACCGAACTTGTGAAAATATTCTGGCTTGGGACATCCTGAACCCAATTTTTTTCTTTAGCTCTAAGCCTAACACTATCCCTAACAGTATCCTTTACCCTAACCCTAATACTATCCCTAACATTATCCTTTACCTTAACCTTAACACTATCCCTAACATTATCCTTTACCCTAACCCTAACACTATCCCTAACATTTTCCTTTACCCTAACCCTAATACTATCCCTAACATTATCCTTTACCCTAGCCCTAACACTATCCCTAACATTATCCTTTACCCTAACCCTAACACTATCCCTAACATTATCCATTACCCTAACCCTAACACTTTCCCTAACATTATCCTTTACCCTAACCTTAACACTATCCCTAACATGATCCTTTACCCTAAGCCTAACACTATCCCTAACATTATCCTTTACCATAACCCTTACTCTATCCCTAACATTATCCTTTACCATAACCCTAACACTATCCCTAACATTATCCTTTACCCTAACCCTAACACTATCCCTAACATTATCCTTTACCCTAACCCTAACACTATCCCTAACATTATCCTTTACCCTAACCCTAACACTATCCCTAACATTATCCTTTACCCTAACCCTTACACTATCCCTAACATTATCCTTTACACTAAGCATAACAATATCCCTAACATTATCCTTTACCCTAACCCTAACACTTTCCCTAACATTATCCTTTACCCTAAGCCTAACACTTTCCCTAACATTATCCTTTACCCTAACCCTAACACTATCCCTAACATTATCCTTTACCCTAACCCTAACACTATCACTAACATTATCCTTTACTCTAATTCTAACACTATCCCTGACATTGTCCTTTACTTTAACCCTATACTTACCGTAGTTTAGGGTTAGGGATACTTACTGGCTATTAAGAATTAAATTTCCATTCCCCAATTCCTCCAGTCCTGCCACACTCCTGGTGCGCACCTAACTTCAAGCCCATCGTCCCCTTTCACTTACGAATCAGTTTAAGTTCTGATCAACATACCCTAACCCAGGGGCGTCGCTAGGCAGTATCATTCGGGGCAGAAGCCCCGGATGTAAAGCCTTCTGCCCCGAATGATTAGTCTCCTAACTCTCTGCTCGCTGCAGTGAGAAGCTCCGCCCACCTCCAGAGCCTCAGCACTCAGAGAGCAGTGAGAGCAGCCCCCCCTCCTCTTCTGTGCTTCCTGCTCAGCCCTCCCCCGGAGCTACAGCACCTACAGCAAGGTTCCCTGCCTCCTCCTGCCGGCTCCTACAGCAGATCGTCGGCCCCATCACTATGGAAACCAGAACGAGCTTCTGGTTTCCTCAAGTCTTCCAGAGCTGCCTAAACAGCCCAGGAGCTTCTAAGACCCCAGTGACCCTGCATAAGGTATGTCCTGAGGCAGGATGGAGGGCTGTGCCCCCACCTCATATGTCTATACTCATATACTGGACCTGTGTCACAGAGGTACAGTATATTAGTATATACATACACATAGGGACAGTATATACACAAATGTAACAGTTAAATATTGGACATGTGTATATACTGTTCCTGTGTGTATATTGCAGTATATATATTTATATACACACTACACCACTATATGTATACATATATACACACACACACACACACACACACACACACACACACACATGTACTTCACACAGGGACAGTATATACTCAAATGTAACACCCAGATAAGTATTATACATGTATATACTGTCCCTGTGTGAAGTACATGTTAGTGTGTGTATATATATATATGTATATATATATATATATATATATAATATATATATATATATATATAGTGGTGTAGTGTGTATATAAATATATACTGTAATATACACACAGGAACAGTATATACACATGTCCAATATTTACCTGTGTGTTGCATTTGTGTATATACTGTTCCTGTGCGTAACAGCTGAGTAGGTGTCCATCTGCAGTGAGATAAGTCTGATGTATTAAAGTGGTCAAGCAAGTAAAAAGTGAAAAAAAACAAACACAAAAAAACCACATAAATAACCTTTTCCCCATAACAAATGCTTGTCAATGAAAAATTGTAAAAAAAAGTACACATATTTGGCATCACTGTGTGTGTATAAACCCTGTGCTATAAAACTGATATTTTACTCCCTCCATGAACACTGCTACAAAAATAAAAAAACAACAACATTTTTTGTTCATCCCACTGTGCAAGAAATTGAATAAAAAGCAACCAAAAAGTCCCGTGAGCCTCAGAACAGCACCAATGAAAAAAGTTATGGCTATTAGAAGAAAAAAACTGGAAAACAGCTGTGTTATTTAGGAGTTAAACTACATCACCACATATACCGGATTTTTCAGACTATAAGAGGCACTTTTGTGCCCCAAA
The DNA here is from genome assembly GCA_025379985.1 of Phyllomedusa bahiana. Lineage (NCBI taxonomy): Eukaryota > Metazoa > Chordata > Amphibia > Anura > Hylidae > Phyllomedusa > Phyllomedusa bahiana. The sequence continues at coordinate 23,134 of JAODAL010034365.1, forward strand.
ATTTGAGAAGAAAATGAGGGTGCAACCTATATTTTGAATTCAGCAGGAGGTAGGACAATGCTGTAGGCCGTGGGCTGGGAGGATGGGGTATGTTGTCCGAGAGACCATCAGTAAGGGAGTCAAGAGCAGAGTCTCTGCTGCTGGAAGCTAGCAGCGGGGTTTAATTCACCCCTTCATGCATATGGATGTGCCTGAACATCTAAATGGCATAAAGGATGTATAAAGCGGGCTCACGCGTTAAGCCCACTCTATGCATGGCAGACAGCGACTGTTCCTTACACTCGCTGCTAACAAAGGGCCCGTGCCCTGAATGTTTTAGGACCCTAGCAACGCCCCTGCCCTAACCGCTCCAGGCATGGTGCCATTCCCAGACGACATTACTAACAAATGTGACGTTGACAAGAAATTATGCCATGCCTGAAGAGATAAAATGGTGTCAAGCTGGAATTTAGGCCACACCTGGAGTGAGGAGTGACTGGGTTTTGGGAAATGGTAAGTTAAAAATTAACAACCAATAAAAAAACCTTTACCCTAAAATCTAACCTCAACCTAAATTGGGCATGCCTCAAAATAACTCAACACACAGCCATCAATGTATAAACCGCTGGCAACAAAAGTGAGGACACCCCTAAGTGTAAATGGACAAATTGTGCCCAAAGTGCCAATATTTTGTGCGGCCACCATTATTTTCCAGCACTGCCTTAACCTTCTTGCACATGGAGGTCACTAGAGCTTCACATGTTGCAGCCACTGGAATCCTCTTCCCTCCTTCATGACGACATCACGGAGCTGGTGGATGGTAGAGACCTTGCGCTCCTCCACCTTCCATTTCAGGATGCCCCACAGATGCTCAATAGGGTTTAGATCTGGAAACGCTTGGCCAGTCAAACAACTTTACCCTCATTTTCTTTATCAAGGCAGGGGTGGTCTTGGAGGTGTTTGGGGTCGTTATCATGTTCGAATACTGCCCTGTGGCCCAGAAGGGAAGGGATCATCCTCTACTTCAGTATGCCACAGTACATGTTGGCATTAATAGTTCCCTCAATGAACTATAGCTCCCACCACCATTCTTTACTATCAGCAAGACATACTTGTCTTTGTACTCCTCACCTGGTTGCTGCCACACACGCCTGACACCACCTGAACCATATAAGTTTATCTTGGTCTCATTAGATCACAGAACATGGTTCCAGTAATCCATGTCCTTAGTCTGTTTGTCTTCAGCAAACTGTTTGTGGGCTTTCTTCTGCATCATCTTTAAAACAGGCTTTGTCTGGGATGACAGTCATGCAGACCAATTTGATGTAGTGTGTGGTGTATGGTCTGAGCGCTGACAGGATAACCCCACATACCTGTGACCTCTGCAGTAATGCTGGTAACACTCATCCCTGGATATGACGCTGAGCACTTGCACTCACATTCTATGGGTGACCATAGCAAAGCCCGTTCTGAGTAGAATGTGTCTTGTTAAACGTCTGTATGGTCTTGGCCCCCGCGCTGCAGCTCAGTGTCAGGGTTTTGGCATCTTCTTATAGCCTTGGCCATCTTTATATAGAGCAAGAATTCTTTTTAAGCAGATCCTCAGACAGTTCTTTGCCATGAGGAACCATATTGAACATCCAGTGACCAGTATGAGCGAGTGTGAGAGCGATAACACCAAATTTAACACACCTGATCCATATTCGCACCTGAGACATTGTAACACTAACAAGATACTGTAACATTGTACCCACCCTCCCATTATGCTTGCATACTTGTTTTCGCCATGCTGTCATCACAAAGGTCTTCATCACTTATTTCTTTCTCCGATAGTCTAAAACTGTCAAGAAGGGGGAAATAAAGCCTTTTTTTGGCATCACTGAGAGGATTTTCAAATTCAAAACTTTATTTAAGAAACTTTGTATATCAATTCCTCATAAGTTTTTCTTCTTGAAGTCAATAAATGGAAACCTTCACTGTTTACTTCCAAAGAATGAAAATCTATTGCTCTCGTGATACTGACATACGGTATGTACACAATAGAGAGAGTCTTAATAAGATTAGCATCGTCTGAGGATTACATGACACAAAGAAGTTATCCTCTGAATAAAAAGTATGTATTCAACAACAGAAAAATAAATTAAACAAAAGATACTGATACTAAAAGAAAAATAGAACATTTGTTGGAACTTGTCAAACTTGACAACAAGAAATCGTGCACCAAATCATCTAATCCCTTATCTCAAAGATCTCAGCTCCCCTTTTCATATAATTTCCCATTAAATTTTATCACAGAAACTCAGTCTTTCCTTTTATCATATATTTAAAAGCCGCTCCCCTAATTTATATAAAACCCCCCCCATATCACAGGGACCCCAGCTTCTCTCCCTCTATCAAAAAACCCTATAAATTTTCCCGAGCCAGCCCCTCTCCTTTCATAAAAACCCCTTTTTAAAAAACAAAAGCTCAGCTCCCTCCTTTTATAAAATAACCCTTAATATCACAGAGCTCAGGGTCCTCCCTTAATTTATATAAAACCCCTTTTTATCACAGAGTCACCCTCTCCTTTTTAAACATATTCCCCTATATATCACAGAGGTCAGCTTCCCCCTTTATTTTATTATATAACCCATATATCCCAGAGGCCCTACTCCCTCTCCTCTATCATATAACCCCCATATATCACAGGGGCCCCAGTCCTCTCCTCATCATATTTAAACCCTTTTATATCCAGAGCTCAAGCTCCTCTTCCCCCTTTTTATATAACCCCCTTTCATCACAGAGCTCAGCTTTCTCCCTCCCATTCATTTACCCCTTAAAAAACAAAAGAGCTCAGTTCTTTCCTTTATCATATAACCCCCATATATCACAAGCTCAGTCCTCCCTTTTATCCTATAACCCCTATAAATCAAATGAACCCCCCCAGCCCTTTTTATCCCTCTTATTTCCCCTTTGTTTTCCCCATATATTTACAATCTCAGCTTCTCCCCCTCTATAAAATAACCCTATATAACCAAAAGAATCAGGGTTCTTTCCTCTATCATAAAAAAAACCCCTTTATATCCCCCAGAAGGGTCAGCTTCTCCCCCTTAATCCCTATTTCAAAAGAGCCTTTAGATCCTACTAAAAAATTTTAATCAATAAATTAAAGAGGGCCCGCTTCTCTCCCCCTTTTCATATAAAATTATATCAAAAGAGCTCAGCCTTTTCTCCCCCATTTATATAACCCCTATAATCACAGGGGCTTGGGCCTTTCCCCCTTCATATAACCCCATAATATCAAAAGAAACCGGGTCCTCTCCCTCTATCATTAACCCTATATATCACAAGAGCTTCCCCTTTTCCCCTATCATAAAAAAAAAAAAAACCCTATATATCACAGAGCTCATTTTTTTTTTCCCCTTCATATTAAACCCCCAAAATCACAGAAACTCAGCTTTTCCCCCCCTCTATCCTATAACCCCATTTACACAGAACTCAATCTTTTCCCCTTATTTTTAAAAAACCATATTTTACAAAAGGGTCGGGTCCCCTCCTTCTTTTCATATAACCCTATATATCCCCAAAAGTCAGATCCTCTTCATTTTAACCCTATTTATCAAGAGTCACTTTTTTCTTTCCCCTATCCTATTTCCCTAAATATCACAGAGCTCAGGGTCTCTCCCCTTTTTAAAATAACCCTATATATCACAAGTCAGCTCCTTCCTCTATCATAAACCCTTTTATATCATAAAGCTCAGCTTCTTCCTTATCCTATTACCCTATATATCAAAAAACTCAGCTTTTCTCCTTATATATAAAACCCCTTTTTATCCCCAAAAAGCTCAGTTTTTCCTCTATCTTTTTAACCCCATTATCACGAGTCGCTTCCCCCCTCCTTATCAATAGTAACCCCCTTTTAATATATAACAGAGCCCAGCTTTTCCCTCTTTTAATTTTTAAAAAAAACCCGAATATCCAAAGATTCAGACTTTCCCCCTTTTTATTATATAACCCCTTTTTTTTTACAGAAACTCAGCTTCTTCCTTTCTTATCATTTAACCCCAATATCACCGAGTCAGCTTCCCCCTCCTCTATATATAACCCTATATATCAAAGGTTAGTTTTCTCCCTTATCCTATTTTCCCTTTTATATCACAAGCTCACCCCTCCCCCTCTATCATTTTAACCCATATTTTTCACAGGCTCATTTTCTTCCTCCCATTTATTAACCCTATTTATCAAAGACTCACTTTCCCCCCTCTATCTTTTTAAACCCCCTTTTTTCACAAAAGCTCAGTTTTTCTCCCCCTAACATAAAAACCCCTATATAAAAGGAAATCAGCTTCTCTCCCCATCAAATAACCCTATTTATCACAGGTGCTCATCTTCTTTTCCCTTTTATAAACCCCCTTTTTTATATCCAAAATTTACAGAGCTCCCCTTTTTCCTCATCAAATAACCCTATTAAAACACAGGCTCGCTTCCCCTCCCTCTATCATATAACCCATTTATCACAGAGCTCGCTTTTTCTCCCTATCATAAACCCTAAAAAATTTACCCGAAACTGGGTCCTCTCCTCATCAAAATAAAAATATAAAAAGGCCCCGGCCCTTTTCTCCCCTATCATATTAAACCCTTTTTATATTTACAAAAGCCCCAAAATCCCCTTCATTTTATAACCCTTTATCAAAAGAGCTCAGCTCCCCTTTTCCCCTATTATAAAAACCCCAAAATATCACAGAGCCTTTAGCTTCTCTCCTCTATTATATAACCCCCATTTTTTTACAGAGGGGGCCAGCCCTCTTTCAAAAACCCTGTATATCCTAGAGCTCACTTGGTTTACAAACCCCACCTCAGAAAAAGACAAACATAAAAACCGGAAATTTTAAAACCCAGATTAACTTTTTTAATTTTTTGGGCCCTTGGGGTCTGTCCAAAATTTTCCAAAATGTTTTCAAAATTTAATCCACCATTTTTTTCATTTTTTTTTGTTTTTTTTTTCCCTTTTTTTTTTTTTTTTTGTTTTTCACACTATTTTAGCCCACTCAAAACAGAAAACCTTTTAAACCTTTTTTTTAAGATAAAATTAAAAGGGGGGCAAAAAAATTTTTTTTGGGAAAAATTTGGGTTTCTTCCCCCTTTACTTTTGGACGCTCTTCACCCCTCGCTTGTGCTTGTACAGGAACGTGAAAAGAATTTTTAAATTTTTTCCCTTGTTCTTTTCCCCTTTTTTGACAAAAAGGGTTTAGAAATCAAAACATTTTTAAGACAAATTTTGGGAAAAAATATTGGATCTCATGTTATAAACGAAAGCAAGAAGGGAAGAAAATTTCCCCGGGGGGTGGGAAAAGGGTTTTTCGGCGGTCCGCAGTCCTATAAGTTGGGAAACCGTGGTATTCCAAGGTTTAGCAAGTTTCTAAAAATTGAATTTTAAAAAAAACGCTTCTTGAGAAAAGGGTTTTCAGATTTTTCGCGGTTTTTTTTTGCCGAAGGGAAAAAAAAACTGAAAAAAAACTTTTTTTCTCAAGGGGGTTTGGTTGGGAAAATAATTGGTTTTTGGCAGACTGTCAAAAAGGGCAATTTTAAAATTTCAGAAGAATGATACAAATGCATTTTGTTGACCTTAAAGAAAGATCACGAGACAATGGATTGAATGTGGACGAGGCTACGGGCTCCGGGTTTCAGTTTTAGCTATTTTTCAATACAATGAAGCAGATTGCATGTTAATTGTAATTCCTAAGTTCTAATAAAATCAAAAGATGAATAATAGAGGAGAGATCAAAGCTCATCCGCGAAGCACTGGATTCATTTAGAAAGAAACATCTACTTCATTTTCAAATTTTTTTTTTCTTTTTGAAAAACATTCTCAATGCTTTTCTGTACTCGGCTGAACCAGGGGGTTGGAGAGCACGATGGTGCAAGATCACTGTGATGCTTAACCAGGGACAGAGGGAGAGTACAATCCAATGGAAAATCACTGGAGAGTACGATGGTGCAAGATCCCCCTGTTGCTTAACTAGGGGAAGAAGGAGAGTACAATCCAATGGAAGATCACTGGAGAGTACGATGGTGCAAGATCCCCCTGTTGCTTAACTAGGGGAAGAAGGAGAGTACAATCCAATGGAAGATCACTCTACTGCTTAACCAGGGGAAGAAGGAGAGTACAAACCAATGGAAGATCACTGGAGAGTACAATGGTGGACGATCATTCTGCTACTTAACCAGGGGAAGAAGGAGAGTACAGTCCATTGGAAGATCACTTTACTGCTTAACCAGGGGAAGAAGGAGAGTACACCCCACTGGAAGATCACTGGAGAGAATGATGGTGCAAGATCACCCTGCTGCTTAACCAGGGGAAGAAGGAGAGTACAATCCAATGAAAGATCACTCTACTGTTTAACCAGGGGTAGAAGAAGAGTATAGTCCAATGGAAGATCACTGGATAGTACGATGGTGCAAGATCACCCTTCTGCTTAACCAGGGACAGAAGGAGAGTACAATCCAATGGAAGATCATTGGAGAGTACGATTGTGTAAGATCACTATGATTCTTAACCAGGGACAGAGTGAGCGTACTATCCATTGGAAGATCACTTGAGACTGATGGTGCAAGATCACCCTGCTGCTTAACCAGGAGAAGAAGGAGAGTACAATCCAATGGAAGATCACTGGAGACTGATGGTGCAAGATCACCCTGCTGCTTAACCAGGAGAAGAAGGAGAGTACAATCCAATGGAAGATCACTGGAGAGTACGATGGAGCTAGATCACTGTGATGCTTAACCAGGGACATAGGGAGAGTACAATCTAATGGAAGGTCACTGGAGAGTACGATGGTGCAAGATCCCCCTGTTGCTTAACTAGGGGCAGAAGGAGAGTATAGTCCGATAGAAGATCACTCTACTGTTTAACCAGGGGAAGAAGGAGAGTACAATCCAATGGAAGATCACTGGAGAGTAAGATGGTGCAAGATCAATCTGATGCTTAACCAGGGGAAGAGAGTACAGTAACATGGAAGATCACAGGATAGGACGATGGTGCAAGATCACTCTGAAGGTTAACCGGGGAAGAAGGAGAGAACAATCCAATGGAGGATCACTTGCTGCTTAACCAGGTGAAGAAAAAGAGTACATTCCAATGGAAGATCACTCTGCTGCGTAACCAGGGACAGAATGAGGGTACAATCCAATGGAAGATCACTCTGCTCCTTCTTTTTGACCATATTATTCAGCTTCCCCTATCTTATGGTCCTCCTCTTCTGCCCCTTCACCCACTCCTTATAGTAGAGAACGTTGGACGGCCTCTGCTCTGATTCCTCCAAAGTTCATGACAATACGATGGAGATCACTGACTAAAACCTTGTTAAGTAATTCCTTATAAGGTTAAAATTTTCCATCTTGGTAATGAAACGTCAAGCAGGGTAAAATCCAGTTACTTTATTTGAGCATAAACAGAGGGTTGACAGATTCACCTGTCATGCTTAAGCATTTCAGACTAAAATATGTCCTCAACAACACTATTCTATTCAGATAAAATGAATGAGGTTGAGGCTTTAGTCACACAAATTTGGACTAAATATTGGTCTAAGAATTTTTTTGTTGCCCATAGCAACCATTCAGAGGCCCTCTTTCATCTTTTCAGAGCACTATATGAAATAGTCAGCTTCAGGCTCCCAATTCTCGTTCAGACTGTGGGTGCTTCAACAGATTCAGGCTACCACTTCCTGTTAAGGCTAAGACCGGTTGAATGGCTTTACGCTCTCACTTCCTGTTCAGGCTGCAAGCAGTTCTACAGTTTCAGGACCCCACTTCCTCTTCAGGCTATGGATGGTTGGTTCTACAGCTTCAGGCTCCCGCTTACTGTACAAGCTGTGAGTAATTCTACAGTTTCAGGTTCCCACTCCCTGTTCACGCTGAGGGCAGTTCTACAGCATCAGACCCTGACTTCCTGTTCAGGCTGTGGGTGGTTCTATATTTTTAGGCTTCCACTTCCTGTTAAGGCTGTGGGCGGCTCAATGGCCTTAGGCTACCACTTCATGTTCAGGCTGTAAGCAGTTCTACAGCTTCAGGACCCCAATTCCTGTACAGACTGTGGACAATTCTACAGCTTCAGACTCCCATTTCCTGTTCAGGCTTTCAGTGATTCCACAGTTTCAGGCTCTCACATTCTGTTCAGTCTGTGGGTGGCTCTTCAGCTTCAGGCTTCCACTTCCTGTTCAGTATATGGATGTTATACAGTTTTAGGTTCCTACTTCATGTTCAGACTGTGGGCGGTTCCACAACTTCAGGGGTCCAACCCCTGTTCAGGCTGTGGGTGGTTCTACAGCTTCAGCCTCCCACTTCTTGTTCCGGTTTAAAGAGCATCTACATCAGTGACTAACATTTCAGCTCTGATGTTCCTAGCTGAGCCTGTTAGGGAATGACATTGGTGATGGAAGAGTTTTAACAGAAGGGTAACAGACTGCAGAATTCTAAAGGGCTAAAGCTTCTCATTAAAGGGGTTGTCTCACTACGAAGATTATAGTTGAAAATGTGGGGACCAAAAATTTTAAAGGGTTAGGGCCTTGGTATATTGGGAAAGTGCTAGGTTTTAGAGAAGGGGCTGGTTTAAAAGTGCTTTCAACGGTTTTTGGAACTGGTCAGGGAAGCATTTTGTCTGCCGGGTGACATGCAAAGAAAAGGGATTAAAAAGGGGGGCAGGGTGTGTTATTGGCAGGCAAAGGGGGAAAAGTGAAGAGGATACAATACAACAACCCCCATGTCCTTCATGTTTCCTTTGCCTGCCCCAAACACCATCCCCGCCCTCCCCTTAACTGCTTTCCTTTGCATGTGGGACCTGGGGAGGACAGAATGCTTCCCCGACCAGTAAACAAGCACATGCACGTGCTAAGCACATGTAAACCCGCCCGTTCCTAAAACCGTAGACTTTGCCAATTTGTAACCAAGACGTCATCCTAGATTTTTGGTCCCCACATTTTCAACTATGATCTTCAAAGTGAGACAACCCCTTTAAGGAACATATACAGGCTCCTGTGCTCCTGAATAAGACAAAGCATGGAGTGGCCTCACCATTCCGGCCACTTCTAGAGCAATGTGAGGTGGTCCGCAACCTAGGGAAGCTTACGAACTGTCTGACGTGACACTTGGTGCCTCTCACCTCCGTTAAACCTGCCTGGAGTTGTGTGACATCATCATCCGTCTCCGCAGGGCATTGGTTAAAATGAAGTGTGTGATGGAGCCAAAGGACGTCCACTACTTTGCCTTTCTGTGACTCTTCCAGACTCTCTGTATCTCTGATACAACCTGCTGATGACTCTGTGACACTCTAAGCTCAGTGGCCACTTACATCTGAGTGCATCCTGCGTGAAGCCTCTCAAAGTCGAAGTACTCTTGATCAATTGTAAGGTGATGTCTTGGTCTCACAATGGCAAAATGTGAACAGCAGGATGAGGAGGACGGTTTAAGTCCATATTCAAATTGTCACAAGGTGCAGAAGTGTCTAGAAAGCATCTAAGACACCTAATACTGTAACTGTGGTGTAAACCATGCACACCCTTACTTCTGATATAAATGGTGCCAGAATACTAGTGTAACTGCCTTGATAAATGTGCCCCATTGAGCATTAGCGCCAATCTTGCCATGACCAAAATTGACTGCAGCAGCCCTTTTATTAACAAATCTATACAAACAAATAACAGCCATCTAGTAAACCTCAAAAGTGAGGTCCTCTAAGCCCAAAATACTCATTTTTGTTACCAGTGGTTTAGACATTGATGGCTGTGATGAGTTATTTTCAGAGAATCTAATTTACACTGTTATACAAACTGTGCACTGACTACTTTACATTTTATCAAAATATTTCCAAAGATGTGAGGGGTGTTCTCACTTTTGTGAGATACTGCATAACGCCACAAAACCTGGGCAGACTTTACCTCCAGCTGATAACCAAATGGTTACAATGGTGGCTTTAGCTGGTGGGCTTTAGGTTTTTGAATATTCCTCGTTTCCACCACCATATCCGACATCTAAGACCTTCAGGCCACTAACATCACATCTGGGGACTCCAGCCACCCCCATGAGACCCTATCCACCACAAAGCCAGCCTTGTTTCCCCCAAGTTTGAGTATATGCCTTCGCCTGACTACTGTGACAGCCTCCCATCCACAAAACAAACCCCCAAAACCATCCGAGGTGGGCGGGGGCTTCTAAATTGAGTACCAGAAAATATCAGTTAGCCCCATCTGACCCTCCTATTTAAATAGTGTCCCACCTGAATGTTCACCACATCCATCCAGGTGCCCAATTAGGTCTCTCCTTCCACCCCCTATCATGATAATCTCCCTCAGGCTGTGCCCTACTCCGGCATTCCTTTCTTATAAAAGAGGGGAGATTGGGTCGTCACCTCTAGAAGGTTTGCCCCAGTTTCCCACGTCTCTGAATTGTAAAATATGTCTTCTTCAGCTGTGATATTTCCATATACATTTCATGTTGTTTTTGCTGTACTAGGTTTATTGGATGTTCCCTCTTCTTTGCAGGAGCCATAAATACAGTAACTCACCTCCAGACTTTATTTCCAACACTTTATTCGTTTGTTTTTTAGTGAGCATTAAAAAAATGCCTCTAGGATTATTTGAGTGGGAATGGAACTTGAGGAAGTGCGGCATGCATGAAACGCGTAGTTTTAGTCTTACAGGAATTTTCTAGGAGTCCTTAGGATTCCCACTCATAGTAAGCTAAAGTTAATGACAATGGATAATTTCAGCAATAGTAGATGTTTTTTAAGGAAATGAGCAATAATTTTAGCCAACCGATGACTGCCGCCATCTTCTAATGAGAAGCAGATTGTGCTTGAAATTTAATCCAATAGTCGGACAATTTTATTTATTTTTTTTGATCTAGGAACAATCTTTCCTACAACCCTTGACGACCTGTGAAATAACTGTCTGTCATGGCTTTGTCAAAGGTGCATGGCGTGGGAGAGCCAAGCTAGCTCCATAGCCATCAGGTGCCACCAGCAATCGAGATCCCTCAGATCCTGGACATTTGATTATATGGATTTCACAGTCCACACATCTGCAGAATCCTAGCTGTTAGGAAAGTGTGCAGAGCCCCCTTCTCCTGTCCAATAGACTTCCCTACTATTGCATTGTTTGCTTTGTTGCCATGACAGCTGGGGGTCTAATATAGACCCTAAGGCTTGACATGCCTGCACTCCTATTACAGCCTGCCATAGGGAGGGTATCTTAGGAGATCATTACAATGACTATATATTGCAGTACACAAATAGTATAAGTGATCAAGCGATTGCATGTTCAAGTCTTCCAGAAACCACATAGATCTACACTGATCATGTGATGTTACAGAAAACCTCCCAAAACCTTGGGCAGCTGAGCCAGTGTATCTAAAGTTGGGCTCACACCGGGTCTCTGGTCCCATTCAGGACTTTCATAATGGCTATCTACTTAGATACCCGACTGACCGCGCTTTTTTCTGTATATGGAACAATGTAGAAGAGTGCACCAGCTTCCAATCCAGGAAATTTGCGTTAAAAAACATTCTGTTATTGAGAAAATCGTTAACGTTATCCAAAGGACACAACAAATTTTCAAGCAGCATGTCATCAGTGTAGTTAGCTGACGCGTTTCGGACACCTTGTCCATAGTGGTAGTAGTTTTTTCTGTATATGGTAAATTCAGGAAAGAGAAAAAGTGACTACATTTATCATATTGTTCCCAATGGATCCATTGTACTATCTGCTCGAATACTTTTCCAGTTATCCAACCATATACTAGAATGGGACCGAAGCATGGTGTGAACCAAGCGTAACCCTCCCATATGTGATATTATCTGACAATTCAGTGTATCTAAGCCCATTACCCCATATATGTTACCCTCTGCACTTGTATATAAGCCTTCTAAGCCTTTGTAATACTGCTTACTGATATGTTACTAATGCTGCTGATCTGTTGTATCTCAGCCCGATACCTTATCAGGTATCCAACCATATACCGGAATGGGAACAAAACGTGGTGTGAACCAAGCCTAATCCTCCCTCATGTGATACTTTCTGCAACGCTGGTGTATCTAAGCCCATCATTATGTATATGATACCCTCTGCACTTGTATCAAAGCCTTCTATTTGAGACAGAAATCTAGTGTATTCACCCTTGTCACGGGTGATCCCCGCCTTTTTCCAGTGGGGAAAGGAATTCAACTTTGTAAATTTAAAGGTTTCCCTTCTTTCACTTCAAATTAAAGGAAAAACCCATCCGCCCCAAAAAAAAAATCCCCTGGGGCCCTCGCAGGTCACGATTTACTAAAAAAGGGGAGTAAAATCCCGAGAGAAACAATTTTTTCCCCTTATAAGACTCGGCGGGCCCCGTTTCCCAGCTGAAACCCCCGTGTTGCATGACGAAAGGATGATGACCGGAAATGAAGCTGGAAACACCCCCTGCCCTTTTTAAAATTTGTGAGCATCTGAGCCCTTTAAAATTAGTGAGCTTCCTCTAGGAGTTATAAAATTTTTATGAACGATTCCATACAAAAGGGCAGCTGAAATCACATCACATTTTGGGATGAATTTCCCTAATTTTTCTTTTCCAAAAAAAGCCAAAAGACGAGGGAACATCATGTGTCCAGAGGCGTATAGTGGGGGGGAACTGAAATAAACCCACACCCCCCTCAAAGGAAAATTTTTTGCTTTAAAAAAGTGTTTCTTTTGGGGCTTTTTTTGCGGGAAAACGGGCATTTTATTGCATTGGTGTTTTATGACTATATTGTAGTGTCAGACTGGGGTGCTTGGGAGTCTCCATGGATTTAAATTATTTGGGGGGAAAACCCAGGGAAGTAATTCGGGGGTTCCACCAGTGGAGGTAAAAATTTCCCCGGCCCCCAGTGGGTTTTAACACTTGGGCCCCCCCAAGGTGATTTGTTACTTTGGCCCCCAGTAGCGTTCCCCCTTTGGGGCCCCCCCAGGGGAAATTTAAATTTTTGGGGCCCATAAGTTGATTTTTAATTTCCCCTTGGGCCCCAAAGGGGATTTGGGTTTCTTCGGGCCCATTTTTTCAAATTTTTGTCCCACAAATTGCTTACTGACATGATCCTTTTTTTTTTTTTTCCCCCTTTCCCCCCCGGGAAAAGCACCCCCGGGGCCCCATCCGGGCCCAAGGGCCCACTGGAGAATTCCTTTACCCCTTTTGTGGCCCAGTCTGAACCCTGCTTTTTAAATTGAAATTTATTTTTCTTTTGGGCCCCCTCGTCATACAGTAGATGTGGTGTTTTTGGGAAAGGGTCCTCCCGGGGGTTTGGGGAGGTTTTTTAACCGGGGTTTGTTTGGGATGGTGGAAATATCAAAGTTTGGAGTGTTGAAAACCCAAAAGTTTGGTTTTTATTTTTTCCCCCAAATTGTCGTACATTGTTTTCTTTTCCAAGCCCTGGGTTTTTTTTGGCCCTTTTGGGCCCAGCCAAAAAATCAACCACCCCTAAAAAAAATTTTTTAAAAGGGTTTTTCCTAAAAAAGGGCCATGGGGGGACAAAAATTTTAAAGACTCTTCACAACAAAATTGCCCTTTAATTTTACATTGGGTCGGGAAAATAAGGGGAGATTGTTTTCTTCAAAAGTACCCCCGATTTCTCTTTTAATACCCTTTCCGGGTTTAGCAGAGAGCAGGGAGGGGAGGTCACCAGATCAAAGCTCACTCCGGGAGCAGCCCTGATTCCCTTTAAAAGATTAGATTGATGTTTACAAAATAAGCAATTTTCTTCACTGTCAGAGCATTTTTAGCTTTTTTTTACTAAAAGGATTAAGGTGGACATGTATGAACGGGGCTGCACCAAAAGTCTGGTGTCTTTTCAGCCCGATATCTAGCGCAGCCCCATTCATTATCGATTACTTCCGCACACCAATATCAGGGGGCATCCCAACTCCCCCTTTGGGAAATTTTTTAATGGGCTTGATTTCGGGGGGGCACTAAAAACCTTTTAAAAAGCTATAGTTTAAAAGTTTCCCAAAACGGCAATTCCAAGCGCATTACTGCTGGGACATGGAGAGCACTTTCAAAGAAGTTTACCTGAACCAGAATTGATGTTTATGTGCCAGAATGCGCCTGATTTATGACACGTAGTAGCCCGGGGTTCAAAAACCCGGGCCCTTTTAAACCCCTTTTAAATTTGTGCCCCATAAAAATTGGCATCAAAGGGGCCCCCATTAAACATACATTTTTGCCCTAAACCCCCTAATTTGTCTGGTAAATGTCTCAGCATTAAACCAGAGAACTAAATATTTAGAAACTCCCAAAATAAAACCCCCCCCAGCCTTATTAAGGTGGGGTTTGAAAGAAAACGGGGATGGCCCATGAAACTCCCATGGTAAAAAACCCCTTTAAAATTCTTTTTTGGGGCTATCAATCCCCAGATCACTACTCAAATTTTCATGGAAATTTTAATGTACATGATTAACCCTTTTTGATTGGGGTTAACCTTTTTGTAAAATTATAGTTTAATTTTTGCATTTTAAATCTAGATTTTAATTTGAAAGGTGATGTTTTGTTTTTAAAATTTTAAAAATGATAAAAGTGTGAAAAAAAATGAAGGGGCTGAAGTATCATGTTTTCAAGTGCCCAGTTTGAAAATTTGGGCCCAATAGTGAAAATTAATGAACTTCTTAGTTGATTTTCAGGTCTTGCCCTCTATTCTAGAGAGAGAACCCAGGGTCGGGAAAGGGGGGTGTAAACTTGATCCTTTAAAGCCGGTGAAAGTCGGGATTTGAAAGCTGGTTCGCAAATTTCCTTTTTTTTCCCAGCCCCAGTTTCCCAACTGAAATAGGGAAATTTTTTTAGACATTTTTGGGAAAGAAGCGGGAAACCCAAGACATTTTTGGGTCATACATTTTTGGGGGAAAGGGCAGTCCCAATAGTCCGCCCCCAGGGCCTCCTGCCCCCCAGATGGATTTTCCAAAATTTGATGTTTTCTGGCTTCTCTTTCTATAAAATTCCAGTTTTTTCCTGTGGTTAGGACCAGTACTCCTAGTAGTCTCATGCTAGATATAAAGAAAGTAGTAAATCGCTGGTTCTCCTGGGGATCTACTTTGTCAGCTCCTTGTGGTCTAAGCATGGATTTCAAAAGGACATTTGTGGTATGAAATTAAGGGATGATAGCCTGCAGCTGCTGTTATCTTAAGATGAGAAAGGACTGTAACATGATGGTTTTTGGAAAAGGGTGTGTTAAAAACGGCCCGGTTTAAAAAAAAGCCCAAAGGTCACTAGTTTCAAAATTAACCCTCTGCTGCTCCCTGGGTTTCCGCAACCTAACTCATTGGGGGAACCCCCAAAAAAAGCCCCAAAAAAAACAAAATAACACAGGGAATCTACAACCCCTACATGAGTGGGGCTCTGGGGGGGGGATACCATCTACTTTAAAAGGGGTTGGGCTCATTACGAGCTTTCAGCCTGTCAGTGGGCCCTGGTAAGTTGAAATGAGGGGGGTTTCCTTTTTTGGTTTTGTCTGTTCTGTCCCCCTCCCCCCTCCCATCAGCACCACAGGGAGCTACGTAATTCTATACAGGGGGGGGGGGAGGGAGGGGGGTTTTTTTTTCAGAGTTTACCCTGTGTTTGCCCCGCCTAGGTCTGTTACAGGAAAAGGGCCCGATCTATGAGTGTAAAAGGGGGTATGAAATGTGTGCTAATAGAGCAGAGGGGGGCATTTGTTCCTATATCCCCTGCTTTGCTTTCAAAATTCTCCAATCTCCAGCAACAAAAAAGGGCAGTGTTTTTTCTCAGGATGTGTCCCTAAACGGGGAACATAAAGTAAATTTCCCTGCCCCCCCCATTGTATAGTATTTGTAAAGTCACATTTCCCAAAAACAAATCTGATTAAGTAAAGAAGGGTCCCCTGCTTTTCACATTATCTGTGTAGAGACAGGGGAAGCAGGGAAAAACAGGGGGTTTAAACCAGGCAGGGGGGGGAAAAAGACGCCAGAGGGCCCCCCTCCCCCCCCCCTCCTCCCTCCCCCTCCCGAAGCATTTTTTTTGCCGGGGGGGGCTCTCGCTCCCGTTTTTTCAAAGGTGGGGAGTTTATTTTAGACCCGACAGCCAGTAAGAAAGGGGTTTAACGGTCGGGTACTATAAATTTTAGAAGCTAAGGGAGTAATCAACAGGGCTAGCTCAAAATCCCGTTTTAAAAAAAAATTTTTAATGAAACAAAATATTGCAAAACTGCTTGTTTTTTAAAAAAATCTTTAAATTAAAACCCCAAACATTGAGCGAAAAAAAACCCCCCTTTTTGCTCTTTTAAAGTAATGGGGCTGCACGGCATCTTTTCCCAAAATTTTAGCCGGGACAATATCAATAAGAAAAATCAAAAGGAAAATAGGAATTTTTGGAAAAAAACATTTTCCCGTAAGGGATATCAAAAAACCTGGGGGGTTTTTTTTTTTTACAATTTTGATCAAAAGTGGGGTTTTAAACTCACCTCCCAAATTTCGTCAAGGGGAACCCGCACAAGGGGAGTCCCAAAAACTTAAAAAAAATTACCTCCCCTTGGGGCCGTTTATACTCCCCCCTTTGGGGGGAAAAAGGAAATAGCTTTTTGAATATCCTGCCGATTTTAAAAATAATTTAGGGGGGGGGTGCAAAAAGCCAATGAGGCAGCCACTCCTCATACAGACTAGAAAAAAACAGTTTGGCTATGCATAACCAAAGACATTTAAAAAAAAAACAAAGTATAGGTGCACACTGGCGAGGCAATAACATACACCTATTCTAAATGTCAGCGGCACACTATCAACTAAGTAAACATCAAAGGCATATAGGAATTTTTGAAAAATGCATTACTGCTAAGGATATATGAAAACCTTGGGTTCTTAGTTCACAATTTTGACCAAAAAGCTGGGCGAGCATGAGAGGTTTGACAAGTGCAAAGTACTACGACTTTGATTACTTATCCTCTGCTCATGCTCCAGTCTACTGCAGTATCTCTGTCCACAGGGGAGTAGGGAAAACCCTAGGTGGGACCTGGGCAAGGTTGATTCCTTTCCATGGTAGACCTCTGGCTGATTTTCAGGGAGAAAGTTAAAGAAAGAGAGGCATAGAACGAGAGTCATGTGCTTTATGTGTGGTCATGTACTGTATACTAGCTGTAGGGTGGTCCCCCAAATTTAACTACACTAATGGTCCCCAAGAATCAACTCCCCTGGTGGAGCCCCAGAAATAACTCCACTAGTGGGCCCCCAGAATTGACTCCACTAACAGGCCCCAGGAATCAACTTCACTGGTGGACCCCCAGAATTAAATCCACTAGTGGGCCCCAAGAATTAACTTCATTGGTGGACCCCAGAATTAAGTGCACTAAAGGGCCCCAAGAATTAACTTCACTGGTGGGCACCAGGCACCCCAGTCTGACACTAGACCCACCTACAACTTTTTGAACCAACATCTTAAACTCTGCTGTTTCCACCATCAAGTCAGCACCATGGTGGCCACGGAACAGCACATCTTTCTCCCGAAGGACATCAAAACTACCAGCTCCTACTTTATGTGCCGAGGTGCAACATGTCAAATTGCAATTTGCCTGAGTTGAAGTGAATCCCAAGCAACTACCATTTGGAGATGGTAATAAAGAGGCCAGTCCTAAACGCTGTAAGCTTTCTACGGTCACTTAGAGTCATAGAGCCTGGTGTGATTGCTGTCCAGGAAGTCAGTGGCTGGGTATGGTGACTGGAACAGCCTATTAGCCCCAAACAAGTTAAGCATTTTTTTAGGACTGGTTAACCATTGGCTTGTTCCAAGAACAAATAGAACTCAGACTGGGAAAGAAAGTGTAGGCTGAGACCATAGGGACCATGTGAAGCCCCATAGAGTCTATTGTAACCTTGGTCCTGCAAGCAGAAATGGTATAAGGTGGCATCCAGTGGTAAGAATAACCAAAAGTTGTGAAGCGGAAACTCCAATGTAAAGGGGTTGTGCAGTAGAAAAAATAATAATTTTCTGAATAAGGTCTCCTAGATTTAGGCACTTTTTTAATGTACTTTCATTACATTTTCTGTGGGCTTCCTGCAGTTCTACAGTATATCAACTGTTTGAGGACAGGAAACTCAGTAGTTCAATTTCCTGTTAGCATGGCTTAAACTCTTTAATACACTTGCACAAAATGTGGTGAATGTATCAAGAAGACAATTGGGAAAATAAAGCGCAAAGTGAGAATTGCATTGCCAATTTCCATAAAATGTCTTAAAAGTTTGTGAGTTGTAGATACTAAGGGCCTCATGTATGAAAATTGTCTTTGTCTAAGACCAATAAGAGCTCTGCTTTCATTTCATATAGTGCTCTGAAAAAATAAAAGGGGAACTTGATTGATTGCTATGGGCAACAAAGAAAGTCTTACACCTAGACAGTTTTCATACATGAGACCCTAAGTTTCTGTTAGTTCACCAGAGATGTGTAGTGGAGACTTAGGAGCCATTAGGTCTTTATCCTTTAATCCCTTGTAAAAGGAGTGTGAACGTTGCTGCAGGAAACTCCCAGTTCGTTACCCCCAACATGGTCACTCAAAGGGATAACTGACGAGCAGGCACAGCACCAAGTAGAGATATGGTTGTGTCACAAGCTGAAGGTCAGAACAGGCGGAATTTTTTCGTAAATGCAAAGCAGGATGAAGGTCAGAACAAACAGCAGACAAGCCTAAAGGTCAGGAATGAGCCGAGACAAGGAACGAAGGGATCAGTGTCCTTAAAAAGGATCAGGAGACAGGTGACTGGTTCCAGAAAGATGGGTGATGCGTTTTAGCATTAACGCAGCTATGAGACATGTAGGTTTGCACTGCAGAGGAAGACTTCTGATGGACCAGAGAGGTAAACAAGAGGCTTGACTCATAAAAGTTTCCATTTCTTTCCATTTTTTTTAAGTGACAGCTTTTGAAGTGATGATGAATTTTGACCGACTTATGACCGAAGTGGGCAGAAGGACAGAAACATGCTTTGTAAGTAACTGGGCTTTCTAACCTACAGCTTAGTCACCATGCTTACGATTGCAGTCAAATCTTGCTCCCTTTTTTCCTCCTGTCCTACCCGCCAGTCATGCCTCCAAACACTCTGTCCCATTAGTCCTCTCTCCTTCCCTCTACCATGCAGCATCCCACGCACTACTTACTTACTTTCCTACCCCAAACCATCCCTTTCGGGTGCTGCACAAACATCATTCATATTCATCACTGAACCATCTGCGATCACTTTTCATTCTCCTGCTTCTCGCTGCAGGAGACATCTCTCCCAACCCTGGTCCACCTTCCTTTACAGACCACCCGGCTCACCCCGACAGTTTCTAGATCATTTTGCTGCCTGGCTCTCTCACTTCCTCTCTACTGAAATACCCACACTTATTATGGGTGATTTCAACATCCCCATTGATGACCCCATATCTCCTTCTGCCTCTCAGTTTCTTTCACTAACCTCTTCTCTTGGCCTCTCGCAATTTCCTGTCTCTCCAATACAAGGTGGGAACTCTCTTGATTTTGGTCTTCGTCACTCTGCTCAATTTCTAAAACTTACCCAAAACTCCTTATGAACTCTCTGATCACAACCTTTTTTCCTTCATTATCACCAACTTTCAGCCTTCTCTGGACACACCTACCCATCGCCCATTCCGAAATCTGCGCTCTATAAACACTCAGGAGCTCACAGACACCATACAGTCCTCACTGCCCCCAATCTCCTCCCTCTCCTGTCCTGACCTGGCTGTTAAACATTACAATGAAACTCTCTCTACCACCCTGGACATGTTGGCATCACTCACAGACCGCACTACCAGAGTCAGACGCCGGCAGACTTGGCACACGCCTCAGACTCGCCATCTGCAGCACTGTTCCAGGTCTGCTGAGAGACTATGGAGAAAGTCAAAGCTACCTGCAGTACTTTCTCCACTATTAAATTTGCTCAGACTTACCCCACCGGCCTTCCCCTGCACCAAAAAAAAAATATTTCACCTCCCTCATCCAACACTTTCACAAAAAACCCAAAACGTCTGGTTCGACACCTTCCACTCCCTCCTCAGGCCTAAAGCTCAGGCCCCGGTCACTGACCTCTGTGCTGAAGACCTGGCCACTCACTTCAAAGACAAAATTGACAGTATCTGGCAAAAAATCACATCACAATCCCAAGTAATACCCCTCCTGTCCCTCCCCGCACATCCTCTAATCTGCTCTCAGCCCTTGACCCGACGTCATAAGAAGTTTCCAGGCTTCTCCTGTCTGCTCGCCCCACCACCTGCTCTAGTGACCCCATTCCCTCCCACCTCGTCCAGTCCATTTCTCAGCTATCCTCTTCACCTTACTACAATCTGTAACCTCTCTCTCTCCATGGGATCTTCCCATCCCCCTTTAAACACGTGTTAAACCCCTTACAAAAAAAGGCCTCTCTGGATTTCCCTGCGTCCCATTTACCGACCGTCTTCCCCTGCCCTTATCTCCAACCTGGAATGTTTGGGTTAAACTCTTGCCTGACCCCGTATTCTCTACTACTCTCTTTTTGCCCCTCGGCAATCGGGTTTTTCCGCTTTTTTACACTCCCAAAATGCCTAGCAAAGTTTCAAATGATTCCCCTGACAGCAAAATTAGGGTAACTACCGTTGTTGCTTCTTTGGATTCCTGCAGCATTTGACAGTTGACACCACCCTTTTCCCCCACTGCTCAGGCCATTTGGGTCCAGGACATGCTCTCTCTTGTTTATCTACCTTTCCCCGACGCCCTTTTTGTTCCTTTTTTGGTTCCACCTCCTTACTCTACCCTTTCTGTCTGGGTTAACAGGATCCATTTTGCTCCTTCCTCTTCTCAAACTTTCAGCCCCATTTGGCAACCCCCCAAGTTTTGGGGTTCCAGTAATCTCTCGTATGACAACCAATTTTTAAACCCCCTCCCGTGAATCACCCGCCTGCACAAAAACCCCGGGATGCTGTCCTGTTTTGACTAATGTCCCCTCTCCCTCTCAAACTAAAAATCATTTCGGGGCCCTTATAAAACCGCCCCCCCGCTAATTTCTGTGGTACCACATTATCCTAGGCAGCAGGCCCCCCGTTGGGGTTAACTTTGATTCTGCGTCCTTCACCCCTATATTCCCAAACCCTTGCCCCTCCTGTCACTGCACCCCAAAACTCTCCGAATCCCTTTCCGTTTTTTCCACTATGGAAAAAACTCAAACTCTCATTTGCTTTATTTATTCTCGTCTTGACTACTGGGAACTCCCCTGCTTTTCGGTCTCCCTTTTC
>JAODAL010034366.1:0-44341 GCA_025379985.1 Phyllomedusa bahiana
CGCCCCACTAACCCGGCACAGTGGGCCGGGGCTGGGGCTGGCCCGGGGACTGTCCCGATCCCCTTCAAACCCATATGCGGGCCCCCCCGGACGATACAGGTTTAAGGGATACCACTGCGGGGCCCCGAGCCAGCGCTCCGTGCCTCCGGGAGTGGAAATCCGGGAGTCGCGGCCCCCCTCCAGGGTTTTTGGGACAGGCAGGGTGTCATCACGCTGCGGGGCGCGGCCCGATGACGTCACCCCCTGTGCCGAGAAGATGAGGAATCGCGGGGAGGCCAGCGCAGCGAGGGGCGGGGGCGGCGAGGGAACGGAGCGGGGGGAACCAGATAAGGTTTATTGTTTTTTTTAAATTTTTTTAAAAATCCTATGCCCCGCCTACAGCTGCCTAAACCCGGATACAAACCGGCCCCACCCTGCCTTTACCTGCCTACAGCAGCCCCCTTTCCTGCCTACCCGCCGGCCCCATTTCCCGCCCTACCAACCGGCCCACCTGGCCCTATTTCCGGGCCCCAGATGCCTATAACCGCCCTTTCAGCCAGCCCTTTTAAACCCGCCAAAACCCGGCCCCATTCCTGCCCTTTAAAACCCGGGCCCACAGCCAGCCCCCAAACCTCCTACAGGGTGGGCCCCCCAAACCTGCCCCACAGTGGCCCCTTTTTCCCCCCTACAGCCTCCCCCATACCTGTCTATAGGGCCAAACCCTGCCTATTTACCTGTCCCATGGGGGGCCCTATACCCCTATTACCTTTCTTTGGGGCCAAATACCTGCCTATAATTGCTTTGGGGACTATAACTGCCCTATTACATGCCCCCATGGGGCCCCTATTTCCCCCCTTTACCCGCATTTTAGGGCCATATATCCCCTATAATTTTCCCATGGGGGACATTTAAAATGCCCAGAATTTTTTTTGGGATCCATTTTTATTTTTAAAATTCCGTAGCCGCTGCATTTTCTACCCCCAGGCTTATACTCAGTCAATAAGTTTTCCCTTTTTTTGGGGCAAAAGGGGGTGCCCCTGCTTTTTACCCCGGGTCGGCTTATTCTGAGTATATACGGTATGTAAAAAATAAATAAATTGCACTAAAGTTATAATAATGCTTTATGTGGGTTCCCTATTAATTACAGAGAGCTAAGCAAGCTCACCGAGTTGTTTCTTCATTTGTCGTTTCTGTCAATGAAGCTCCCCTGGAGGGAAATTTTCCAGGAGTGCCCAGGAAGCAACTCAGAATAAATTTTTAAAATTGGAAAAGGGTGCTTCATCCCCCCGGGTGGGGCTCATGCAAAAAATTTCAGAGCCCGGCCTCTCCATTTAAACCAAACCCCTTGCTAAAACTTTTTCAAAACCAGTACACTATTATATTTTATACTCAGCCCTCTTGAGTTTGTTTTCCCCCATCCTCCCCCTTCCCTTTAAAAGGGGTTGTTAAATCCTGGGTTTTCATCTTATTTTTAGCCCCTATTTTGCCCATTTTCATTTTTTAATTTTTTTTTTTTTAAACGGGTTTTCTCCCGGGTCTGCCGTGAGGAAGGGGCTGGGGAACAAAAAGGGTCTGTAGCTATAGTGACCGCAACTGGCACCCCATTGGGAGGGGTTGTACAGGTCTGTAGTTTAAAAAGCGCCCTTTGAGAAGTGATCACCCCTACAAGGGGGGGATATTTATGCCCCTTGGCGGCCGGGGGCGCCGCGGGCCCCCTGCGGCCTTTTCCCCTGCCTGGGGGCCGGGGGCGGCGGGCCCTATCCCCCGGTCCCCCCGGGGCCACCCCTCGTCCCCCCCCGGCCCGCTTCCGGGCCCCCGTTTCGGTAAACGGGGGCCCCTTTCCCTGCCCCCGGCCCGTCGTGGCATCCGCGCCCCCTAGCCCCCCGCGCCGCGATGGCTGGTTTAAAATTTTTAAAGGGGCCATGCCCGGGAAAATTTGGTTTATTGCCGGGGTTTGGCCCCTATATAATGAAATCCGCCCCCGGCCCCTGTTGCCAGATTTTTGGTGTTTTTAGTGAGAGTTTTGGAGTGCCCTTGTGTCCGTTTTGGCTTCCGTGTACCAGCCCCCTTTTCCGCTACTTTCCCCCCTTTTGACCTTGCCTGTTTCCCCGCCTCCCCTGACCGTCTTTTTTCCCGTCCTTGCCCAACGAACCTCTGCAGCCTCCCCTGACCCTTCTGCCTTTTCCCTGACTACGCCATTGGATTACAAATTTTGTCCCACCAGTCCCCCGGGGCCGCCCCCGGGCCAAAAGGGAGTCACGTCAGGGTAACGACCTGTAGGGCCCCACCCGCAGCAAACCATCCCGCTTTTCGGCGGGCTCTGGGAAAACGGGGGGTATTTAGATTCCGTTCCCTGCGTGGCTTAACAACACGTTTGGGGGGTTGGCCCCGGGATCCCCCAACCCGCACTTTAGAAAAGGTGGACCTTTAATGGCTAATTAAAAAAGGCCTTGTTTTTGCAAGATCTTTAACGTGAAAAGCAATCCTTATAGTGAGACAACCCCATTTAAGGCATAACTTTTTTATTTTTCAGTTGACATACTCATATGAGTGCCTGATATCTTGTGGGACAAGTTGTATTTTTTTAATATTACCATTACATTTACCATATAATGTATTGGGAAACTGAAAAAAAAAATCTTTGTGGGGTGGAACAGGAAAAAGATAGAGTGACAGCTTCTGCTCACCACATCCAACATCAAGACATACAGTTACTTCAGAGGTGGGACCCACACCTACCACACATTGATGACATATCCTAATAATGCCTTTAAGTATGGGGGCAATACCATTTTAAACCCCTCCCCCCTAAGATTTTAAACCCACCCTAGAACTCCCCCAAATCAGCCTCAAAATGCCCACTTTGAGGCAGGGTTTCAATAAACCCAACCCCTTCTGCGTCATGTTTTTTTTGGAAGACTTCCAAAATTTGGGAGAGTTGCAAATAGTCAAGATCGGGAAAACTTTTGCATTCCAACTGGTGACGGTGATGAATTGGGGGAGGTAAGGTGTAAAGCCTAAAGGGGAGCAGGAAATAAGGTTGATAGGAAGTAGCCAGAAACCAGCGCAGAGGAAGTGTCTCCATTATAAATTACTGTGTAAGTTGACAAGTGGAGCATGATAGAATGGGACAGGGTATGGAGGGTACCTAGAGGAGCTAAGATAATTGTTTTTTATTTTCATTAAGTCAGACAGCCTCTTTATAACTGTGCATTGTCTATTAGTGATCTTGAAAATTCTCGTAGCACTTATTTCCGAGTTTGACATAAGATGACACATATTACATATTCCTGGAATTACAATTGAAGTGCTTATCATTTATTTTCATTGTAGCCCAGATCTCTCAGCACCAGTTTACAGATGTGTCTGATCGGAAGACTAACCCTGTGAAAAGTTACAAGCTTGGGAAAAGGGGTTTCCAGATGGTACTATTCATCAACTGAGGAAACAGAGCTAATAGATAGAAACATGAATTACTTTCATCCACTGCACATTGTAATGTGAGGCATTCCAAGCAAGGATTAGGCAGAATTAATAAGAAATTATTAGGTGGGAGGTTTATTTTATTCTCATGCATTACAAGTCTCTAAATAAACCAAGTCCATTTGACAGGCAGACTGGTGTAAATGTATAAGATTGTTTCCATGTCAAGAACCCAACCTCCAGACTCTCTTTCTGTGACATATGGTAGAGGTGGTCACCCATAAGCTTGGCCCACCTCACTCAACTTAAAGGGAATCTGTTACCAATTTATTTTACTTACTTTTTTTTACATAATTGTCTATATATGATTGTGGTCACAGCATTCTTGTCTGCACTGCTTTAACAGCAGTCAGAGAGATACTTTACAGCAGCTTCATACACATAGGAGCCTTAAAGGGGTTGTCTCACTACAAGGATTGCTTTTTATGTTAAAGATCTTGCAAAAACAAGTCATTTTTGAAATATATTCCATTAACATTTCCCCCTATTGGGGAAGTTTCCCCCATTTATGGGCTGAAAACCCCAAATTTCAAAAAACCAATCAACCCAACCCGTCGGGTCATCTCCGATATTTCCTACTTTTTATAGGCACCAGCTCATAACGGGATGGCGAGTTCATATTTTGAATATGAACTCGCCATGCACCAGTTAGGCTGGCGCCTATAAATCGATAGGAAATAGGGAGACGACCCACGGGGTTTTGGATTGTTTGAACTATGAAGCTTAGAGTTTGACTAGCATTTTTTCATGTAATTAAGGGAAAGGAGAGTTCTTTTGAGATCCAGATGTCCTGCGTCAACTCCACCGAAAGGCATTTACAATGGGTTTAAATTTAATGTGTAAATGGACTTTCCTGGGCGGGGGGAGCTGTGATATCTGACTGTTTAGGGAAATTTGGGGATGAAGTCAATTTTTTTGGAGGGGATTCCCTCACAACCACCCCCCCCTTTTTGAGGGCAGGGGGGCAGCCCCTCCACCGTGCTCCACCAGGTCCCCAAATATCCCTCCCCTTTGCGGAAAACCCACGGCTTTTTGCCGTGTCTCGCCCTTCCGGTGGCGAATGGCGAAGTTGTACTGTTGGAACCCCGGCTCCAGCTAGAAAACCTCCCATGGTTCCGGAGACCATGTGAAAACCAACTCAAGGGTTGTGGCTGTCCCACAAAAAAATTTCCCCCCATATAGATAGGGTTGCAGCCGCTCGGGGCCCACACTTCGCCGGGCTTTCCTTTTCCATGGGGAAACCCACTTCCCCGGGCAGAAGCCCCGGCTCATTTTCATAAGGGATGTTCCTGTCCCGTTGTCCACCGGCTGAGCACTGCACCGGGGCCAAAGTCACTGGCGCGGTTTGTACTAAAATTTTCCGGGAAAGTCGGGGACTGGACAAGGGGGCCTTGAGGGCTTGGAAGGCCTCTCCGCTTTTGCCCAAAACGACTGGGGAGGGCAACCTTTTCCGGTGGGTCGTCAGGGGCTTTGCCAGCTACATATGTGGAACAAACCTCCTATAGACCCCGCGGTGCCCAAAAAGGGACACCTGTTTTTTGGTCCTGGGGGGGGCCGGGAATCGATGGCATCCACTTTTCCGGCTCTGGCTTCAAGGCCCCCCCACCTACCCGCCCCAGGTAGTGGACCTCACCATGCCCACGGCTTTTTTAAAACGGCAAGGGTCAAGCCTGCCTGGCAAACTCCAAGCACCGCGCGGTGTGGATGACCCTCCCAGGGGGGGACTGAAAGGGCAATGTCATCCAGGTAGCGCCGCTCCCTTCAAGTCCCTTGAGCAGCTTTTTGCCCAAACCGCGAAAAGGTCAGGCATTCTTCATGCCGAACAGCTGAAGTGGACTCGTACGCCCAATGGGGTGATAAAGGCAAGCTTTTTCCTTTGCCCAGGGGTTTGGGGAATCTGCCAATATCCCCGGCTCAGATCCATGAGGGCAGGTACTTGGCCCCCCCCCCCAACTAAAACGAGCATCATCGAATTTGGATTGGGGGTACGCATCAGTGCCCTGACAGCTTTGGGCCCCCGAGTCCACGCAAATGGGTGGCCCGATCCTTCTTGGGACGAGGACTCAGGCAGGCCAGCCTTTTGGAGCCTGGATCCCCCCCGCTACAGCATCCCAAATCTCTTCACCTTTTGCGCCCCCCTTTTTGGGGAAATGAATTCGAACGCCGGATTGGGGGGGAATCCACGTGTCCACGGATGGACGGCGACCCGTCCTTCCAGGCACTTAGTAACAAGCCCGGGGTGGAGTTGCCAACCTGGGCCTTGTTCCCAGGCTTTTCCACAAATCTCCCACCCCTTTTGGGATCCACCTCCCTGACGGGGGCAAGCATTCCAGAGGTTTCCCCTTTCCCCCCCCCCTCGGCCCGGGTCCAGGGGAAGGGGCACATCCCCCCTCTGACGCCTTCACTTTTCACGGGGAAGGCCCTTCCCCCCTTCCCCGGGGTCGTGGTCCCAGGGTGACCGGTACTGACTGGGTTTTTTTTGCGGTGCACACTATGGGCTTTCCCACTCCGAAGCTTGTCCGTGGTCGGGGACCAGTACCCACACTTTCTAAACCCACCTTAGGTCCTCAAAAGCGTTCTTGCGTACCACTCTTCTGGTCGGCCGGGCCCTCGCATATTCTCGGCACTAGCGGGGAAACTCTTTTGTCAGGGAAGCGCACGACATACTCAATGACCGACACCTCGGGTTTGCTAAGTCCCCTTCCCCCAGGCCCCCTTCACCAGAGCCAGGGGCCCCCGTTACACTCCCCCAAATACAAAGTCGAAGGGACAAAAACCCTTTTGAGGCTTGGGGGTTTTTCCCGTATCGAATAGTAGGTTGGGAGACCGCTCCAGTCGCTGCCCGTGGGTGTCACCAAACATCAAGAAACTGTTTAAGGGGTGCCATTGAACCTTCAAAACAGCCTATCTGTGGTTGGTACGGGCGGGGCCACCAAATTTTTCACCGTAACAGCTTACAAAAGGGACTCCCAACCCCCGACATACTTTCCCCCTGTCAGGAGCATTTCCGGGGGAAACCCCACTCGAAGAAAATCTCCTTTGTAAGGGGGGGCCCCCATGTCGGCCCAATTTACACAAGGCTACCGTTTCCCGGGTACCGGTGGCGTAGTCCTACCGTCATATAAGGGTTTTTCCCGGGACTGCTGGAAGGGACAGCTCCAATTAAATCCACAGCCACCCTCCGAAAGGGCCGTCATATAGGCAAGGTCCCCGTGGGGCTTTGGGGCCGGGCCCCCCCTTCCCCACCCTCTGAAGGTGTCGCACGAAGGGCAGTAGGCAGCCACACAGTCCCCCATCTTTGGCCATAAAATGCTGGGCCCCCTTTCCCTTTGGGCTGGTGATCCCCAGGGTTTTCCGGGGCCCTCGGAAATCTCGTGCGCAACCCGCAACAACTCCGCCCTAAAAAGATAGGGTACCACCAACCCGTCCCCCTGGCCACGCCTCCGGGAACCCCGGCGGACCCTCACGTGTACAGCCCCTTGTCCAACCCCCCCGCGCTGTCCGATCCAAGGGTGGCTGTGCCGCCTGCTCCTTTAGAGCTTTTCGGCGTCGTCACCGCTAACCTGCCTGAAACTCTCACTAGCGTGCCCGAATGTGAGACGCCCCTCACTGTTTGTTTCCCCGGGACCTATCTCCTCCCCCCAAAACCGCCTTACCCGGTCCATGGTAATCCCTCGGGGCCCCTGAGGGGGCCCCCCTGGCTCCGGGCCCCCCCATCGCTGACGCGGCCCACGACCGCTGCAACCGCTGGTGGGGTCCCTCCCCCTCGTACTATAAAGCGCAAATCTGCTTGGGCCCAACCTTCCCTTGACATCCTGTTTTGTGGGGAGACCCGCCTTGGCCTTTCCTGGGAGCCCTGCCCACCTGCATGCTCCCCCCAACCCCCCACGTGGTTTTTGGGCCCCCCTGTTTGCCCCTCTTATTCCACCCAAGGACAAAAATCCCAGCAGGGTTGCTGGACACACCCCCTGCCCCCAAAAAAACCTGCTGACCTTATCCCTCTCCACGGATGGAGAGGGACCACCCTGTCACCCCCTAACCCCAACTCCCCTCAGTATGCATGTTTACAACTTGTCCACAATATTAACATGATTGGATGACACTCACATTTTGGGGGAGCAACCTTGGGGCTTTAGGGCCTCAAAAAGGCTACCGCTGCCCC
Organism: Phyllomedusa bahiana; assembly: GCA_025379985.1. Lineage (NCBI taxonomy): Eukaryota > Metazoa > Chordata > Amphibia > Anura > Hylidae > Phyllomedusa > Phyllomedusa bahiana. The sequence continues at coordinate 7,625 of JAODAL010034366.1, forward strand.
AATCTGTCCCTAACAAATACAAACCGGAAAATTTTTGGCGACACTCAACCCCCGCATTCCCCGCCCCGGGACCCCCACCCCCCTACCCCTGCAAAATGGCAGCGCCGCCCAAAAGCCTCCAAATTCCCCGGGCAGTCAAATTTTCCCCCGGAACATGTCCTTTGGGGGCCACCACCGCCCACTCATCCCGCGCCCTGTCCAAGAGTCCCATGGAAAAAACCGGGCCCCCGGTGACTGTTGGTAGTTATTTAAGGGGCCTCCCCCCCCCCCCCTACAAAACATTGGGGGCCTTGGGGAAAAAGGGACTGGGACGGGGCCCTCTGGGGCGGGGGACATGCGGCCTTGAAAGTCCCGGCTGTTTTGCAAAGGTGACAGATCGGGGTCCCCCCCCCAGATGTGGAAGTATGGGGTGGGGGCCCCCCCGGGGCTTAGGGGTAAGGGCAATTTTGGGCCCGCAGGGGATCTTTCCCCCTCTCCAGCTGGTTCTTCCTGGCCTTCCGGTCAAAATCTGGCTGGGGGTCCTCGGGGAGTTCCCCCCAAAAAAATGCTCCGTGGCGATGAGCCCTTCAGCGCTGGAACGTTGGGGGACTTTTGCCCCCGGGGCCACTGGGCGACTGCTCTCTGGAGGGGCCCTCAAATTTCGGCCCCCGCTTTAGGCCCCCTGCACACTTCCCGGGCTTCTTCCTTTTCCTCAGGAGTGAGATTGTACGCCGATCTGGGCCCGCCTTTATTCCCTCGTAGGGGCAGGTGGACTCGCGGCAGGTCCCCGAAGACCCAAGCTTTTTCCCCTGAACAGGGGTCAAAAAAGACCCCCCTGGTCCTCAGGGACATTTGCTGGCGGCAAATTTTTTCAAATGCCACAGGAAGGGGTCCAGGTCTCCACCTTTATCCACAGGGGAAAATCCTCCGCCCTCAACTTGGGACCCGGTCTCAGGGATCTTTTGATGCCGGGGGGGACTTGGCCTTTTCCACTTTACACCTTAATGGTGGTCACGGGCCGCTGACGCCTCCACCGCCCCCAAAATTCTGCAGCTGCTAGAAGACCTTTAGGTTCAAGTCTCCAGCCTCAAATTTGCCAGGCAGCTTGCAGAGAAAAGCCATTGTGAGCTGCCCACGGGCCCCTGACCACCTGGACTCCCCTCGCCTTCATAATCCCCCCTATCTGGCCGAGCTCCTCCTGGCCACTTACCGACTGTTTCCTCTGGGGGCAGCTTTGCCCTTGCTTAAAACCAGCCATCCTTGCAAAACCCTTGGTCACTGACACAAAACGCAACCGAATGCACCCAAAACCTTTGTATCTGCATCCGACTTCTAGGGGCTGAGTTAATCTAAGACCCCAGCACAAAACCCACTCTGGTTCCTAGTTTTGGATACGGGAACCCGCACTCACACACACAATTGTTTTTGACCCACCACTCTGCCCCCAAATGTGACGAAAACAGCCCCTATCCGCCGGCCCCTTGAGGGAGACGGCCTGACTTGGGGGTCCTGCGTTTCCTTTAAACCCCCCGCCACAAATGGCAAAGACCAAGCTGCCCCATTTTTCCGTTTAGTTATAAGACCGGCCCTTACCACTTTTAGCAGGGGGCAGGAACCCAACCCTTGGTACTATATACTATAGACCGAGGATTAGGGGTGTAGGCCAGATCAAGACAACTAACTCAGATTTTAAAGTTTTTTAGATTTAATTAACCTTGAAGGGACACTAGACAGGTAATAATACAGAATGATAATATATACAGTAAAATCAGGGTGCACACACAATTAAAGGATTTCAGACAGAGGGCAGTTAAAATAGGTCAAGTTACCTTTTTTGCTTGTTCTGGGCTCACTGGGAGGCTTATGTGCCTGGCTGGGTATGGATGCTCCTGGAAAAGCTCTTAGGGGCCCCCCCCCTGGATCAACCCCAACCAACCCGGCTCCTGCTTATATCTGTGAGGGGCACCCACGTGGGATCCCCCACACACCCCTGGGATGGTCATGAACTCCTCCCACTCAGGTCATGCAGTTTCTATAAAAAACAAAAAAGGACATAACACCAGGGCCTTTTGGACAGAACCGACCGGGAGCATCACAGAACCGCTGGATCTACCCACCTGGATATGAGACACGCCATCTTAAAGGACCCCCGGGTCCGTTTTTGAAATCTCAGTCCCCATGGCCTTGAAACCTGGGGAAATGGCCTGTGCTGCGGGGGATTTTTCCCAAATTTTTAGATAAAACCGGGGATCACCAGTTATACTGGGTCCCTATAAATCGATAAGAAAAAATCGAGGGGACCCCACGGGTTGATTTATTGAAATTTTTAAGCTTGAATTTTTAGCTAGCTTTTTCAGTGCTAATTAAGGGGAAAAGGGGAGTTCTTTTGAGGTATCCAGATGTCCTTTTGTGCAACATCCTACCCAAAAAGGGATTTTCAATGGGCTTAAAATAATGTTTAAATGGAGCTTTTTTCCCGGGGGTGGGGCAGCTGTGATACTGACGAAAGGGAAATTTGGGGAGAAGTCATATTTTGGAGTGGATTCTCCTCACAGAGATAAAGGCAGGTTTTACTGGCATTAAGTTGGTGAATACAGCTAATTAACCACCACTCACTAGGTGGGGCATAATTTTTTTTTACCTCAGTCGGAGACACAAGGCAAATTCTTTAGGAATTTAAAACCTGGGGAGGGGTCTATATAACCGAGGAAATTATGGGGTTTTTTATATAGGGCCGATATGACTTGTGGGGGTTTTTCATCAAATTCAACGGGAAAAACAAAAAAAAAATATTTGGAAAAAAACTCAACAGTTGCTAAATATTCTTTGTCAAAGGCTAGCAATAAAACTGTTTAATGTCTAGTGCTACAGCACTCTCTACACACCTCTATTAACGACAAATATTCTTACTTCTATTACTGAAATTAACTATAGCATGGTGAAGTGTCTGTTGGCTAACAAATTCTATTTCCAGACCGCAACATTCAGAATTGTGACAGCCAGTTTACCACTAGCAAAACCTAAACCAGCGACCCCCCTTAAGGTTTAAGTCTACAATATTCACCCTACTTTGTACTCACAGGTACCTGTAAAGATTCATTTTCTTTATTTCAGTTCTCTTTCTCCCTGACTAGGTGATGTAGGTTGTAATTTGCTGGTTTTAGCCAAGGTGTTGGAAAGCCACCTAAATCTCTTCTACTCTTTCTAATTGGCTGTGCTTAAACCTTCTACCTGCACCCAACTAGGGGTATATATAACCTCTTGACTCCTTCCATAACTTTGAAATTATTCAAATATTCAATTCCTGCCTTAGGGTGCTTTCACATGGAACGTTTTTGGTGCATTTTTGGATCCGCTTTTTGTGCAGAAATGTACAGCATTAATTGCTGTGCCTTTCTGCTCAAAAACGTGTCCATCTCACAAGATCACAAGCGTGTCCATCTCACGTAGCTGCGTTTTTGGTGCATTTTTGGATGCGATCCTACTACAAAGCCCCTTACCGAAGCGATGACGTACTCATATATCAAATGTCGATAAGGGGTTAAAGCGGAACTTTGTTTCAATAAATGTTACGCATTTTATAAATTGTGTTTGTGCATTATTATAGCAGACATTTAATTGATGTGGAGGATTTAATTTCTTAGAGTATTATGTGTCTTCCATATGACTGACTAGTTTACTAGTCGTTTTTTTTGGTAGGTATTCAGTGGAAAAATTATTGTTTATTAGTGTTATTATTAAACATGTCTGACACCAAATTTTGTGAAATAATGACTCTAATTTGCAAGTGTAAATGGGCTTTTAAAGTTGACTGTATGTACTGAAAAAAAAATTGGGTTAATAAGCTTTTACTTTTATTTAGTATCATATAGGTGACAAGTGTTTTTTTTTCTAACCCTTCCTGTTGGCTTGCTGTCAGTTCTAAAATGTTTTGCTCCAGATATGCACGTTAGCATTGAATTTGTCAGGTGGGAGGAACAGATTCATTGCTGTAGGTAGTCGTTCACTATAGCTGTCTTGCTTAGTTCTCTGCTGCACAAATAACATACAATCAGTGTGATCTTGTGAGATGATGATATTCCCACGATATACTGAAAGAGTTGCTCTGATGCTGTGCTGGACATCAAAGACAGCAATAGTGAAGACACCCCCTCCACAAATGTTGGATCTGTACCTACCATGTGACAGGTTCAGTGCTGATTTGTAGACTGAAAGTTAAAAACTGCGGCTCTGTTTGCCCGAAAAAAAGAAAAGGGGGAGCACTTTAAAAAGAAAAAAAAAAGAATATTCACATTTTCACCAAATAAAATAAAGTTGTTATGGACATCAGCTTTTGCCATAGGAGACTGTTCAGGGTCGTGGCCTTTGAGTCATTTGTGGAAAAGTACAGACTCCTGTATAATGGTTTTAGAATGAAAACTCAGTGGGCTGTTTAACCTCTGTTTATTAGTATATCCATAAGCAAAACCCCACTTGTGACCCAAAGGATCCATCCTAAGTCTCAGGTAAGCTGTAACAAAAACAACCAGTTGATTGCTGGGAAGAGTAGGTCGAAACATCTGCTTTAAATGCCGTCATAGATCTAAAGTGTCATATGGATTTTTACAGTATAATATACTGCTCTTTGCAACGTTTCAATCAATTAATTATAAAATTAGCAAATATGCACAAAAAGTGATATTAGGTTATGTGACCTATTTTTACACAAATGCCGTCATTGCAGTTTTTGAACAACCTCAGAAACATGAATTGGCCACAAGCACATTGCATACTCCATGAGCTGTATCACCAGCACACATGTACAACCTGTATTCAGGCCACTTAACTTGGATTTATATCTGTTTACTTTCCAGTTCTGCATCTAGAGAAACTAGATGTGGACTTATAATATTCACATTTTCCTGAAAGCATGAGCAAACATTATTATATTAAGGCAATGTCCATGAATAACTCATCCCAGCCCCTTTGTGTCAGCTGCACTAATGCAGAACATTCTTCTAATTTAAAATGGAATTTGGACATTTTCACTACAACAAAAATGTGAAAAAGCCTTCAGAGTGACTGTTGGTGGCTACAGCACAGTCCTGGCAATGAGGCTGCTTTTTCATATGCGCCAAAGGTGCGGTCTCTTACATTAAAAAAAAAGCATAAAAAGTACTATTTTCTGTAAAAATGTTCTCTCAAAATCTCCTTAGGAATGATTAAGTAAGCATTCAATCACTCACAGCTCATGTATAGTAAAAGTGAGTTCTAAATTGACCGTGTAATCTGCGTATTAAATAATCCTATGGCTGTGCTTTATTATTTAACACCACCAGCTGTCATGTTGGAATGGCAAGGAAAGTGAGCTCGCTCCCCCTGGTGGAAAACAGGTGCGACACTCACCGTGCCAAAATCTGATGAGAACTCCAGTTTTCATTCACTTTAAATATTATAATAAAGGATTGGACAAACAGTACTATCAGAAGTCTCTTAACTAACAGGATTAGTGTTTCTCAAATCCGTCCTCATTTGCCTCAACACCGGTTCAACTCTAACCTTAGGGGCCGTTCACACGACAGTGGACAAATACGGCCGGTATTTGTCCTGTTTTGCGGCCGTCCCCACGGCCGCGGGGGGGGACGACTTTTCTCCAGACGGAAGATTGTGCATGTTCAATGTTTTGTCGCCGGTCCGCCGGCGACAAAACCGCCGGGCGGAAAACCCGTGCAGTGGGGACTGCTGCACGGGTTTACCATAAAGCACAATTGTGCTCATTTTCGGCCGGTTTTTCAGGCAGTCTGAAAAACCGCAAACCGCCTGAAAAACCGGCCGAAAACCCTTGCCGTGTGGACATGCCCTCAAAGCTAGACCTAATCCTGACCCTGAATCGGGGTTAGGGTTTTTTTTTCTATTGGTTTTGATTGGGTTGACTCATCTATTCACAGGCTCTTTTTGTGGTGAAGTATCTCTGTGTCACTTCCAGTCAAACGTCAGAAATGTAACCCTTATGTGGCGTTGGACTAGAAGTAAGATGGAAGGAATGTCGGAGCGACAGCGCTCCAAGACAGACTGCTGCAGAATGCAATAGTTAAACCATTCAAAACCAGTAAAAGGACCTCCTTAAGGCCGGGTACCCACAGCAATGGACAATTTTACTTTGAGCCGAATCTGAAGCGCAACGTCAAATGGGACTAATTTAAGTGAATTTATTTGCAGAGAGAGAATAAAGAGGGGCTATAAGTTAAAGGATGACACTTAAAGGGGTTGTCCACTTCACTTTAAGGCTATGTTCACACGGCTTAGTCATGCCGTAATTGCGGGACGGATTTCGCCCGCAATTACGGCGTGCACTCAGCAAAGGGGGCGGGGGGAGGGGGACCGACAGCTCACCGGCCCCATAGACATTCATTATCCACGGCGCGTTTCCGTGATAATTGACATGTCACTCGCGAAATACGGCGAGTGGGGAGAGGAGACGGAATCCAAAGTTCTCTATGAAAAATGTGGATTACAGTAATGACAAGGACAGAATTCAGCCATAATTCGCTCAGAACAGCGCGAATTACAGACTGAAATCCATTCCAAAATAAGCTGTGTGAACATAGCCTTATAAGACATGTTTAGGACATTGCTGCCCTTATAAAAAATATTTGTTTTCTCCTCTCACTTTTGTTCCAGTGGTGCTCTGTCTTCCGTCTCTGTGAGTCTTCTGTTCACTTCCCGCTGCGGTGAAAAGGAACATTACCTCTGCTGCCACCGATTGGCCGCAGCAGTGATGTGCCATTGCCGGACATCACTGTTGAGAGCGTTCACTTCAGAATGGTGACTTTAGGCAATAACACTAGATTGCTGCAGCAAATCAGTGGCAGCAGCAGTGATGTTCTGGTAGATCATATGTGAACAGAACACCGACAGAAACACAGATAAGAGGGGAGTATATGCTTTTTTAGTTTGTAAGCCGAAAATATTTTATTAAAATAAAGTTGACAACCCTTTAAAACAGTGAACCGACTTAGCTATGTTTGGATAGGTTCACACAATATCGGCTTGTCTACTCGCTTGGAAGCGTGGAATTTCAACAAGGAAACTACGTGGACTGGCCTGAGGCAAATTTCTGCCTCATATACTTTAGTATTTGACAGCATGTAAGGCTATGTTCACACGGTGTATTTGCAGGGCATAATTACGCCCCGCAATTATGCCGGGTGGACGGGGGCGGGAGCGGGGGAGTGAGCGGGGAGCCGGCACTTCGCCGGCCCATAGACAATCACTGCTAGCGGCTATACGCCGCTAGAAAGTGACATGTCAATTATCTCCCCGCCCGGCGGCTTTGCCGGGCGGGGAAAGGAGACGTAATCCATAGTTCTCTATGAGAACTGTGAATTACCGTAATGAATGGGCCGTTTTCGGCCCGTAATTGGTGCACGGCGGCGCGTAATTACGGACCGAAATCTGGCCCATTTTAAGCCGTGTGAACATGGCCTAAATGGTGCCAAGAATGGACAAGTCAATACTTTTCCAGAGCAAACTGTACTCTACAATAATCCAGTAAAATCATCATCGTCTGAACGACGATATATTACTTGAACATTGTTTGACGCTTATTTTTGGGCATATTTTGGCGCGATATGCGCCCCAAACTAAGCGTAAAAAAACCTCTGTTTAAACGTCCTCTTTAAGTCAGCCTGAATACTATGAATGAATTTCTGATTGAAGCTGATGCCGTAGCTTTAGCATATTCTGGGTGACCATCTGAGTAGTTCATTAAAGGGGGAATTTTTAGGCTGAAAGGACATTGTGTGGTTCTGTTGTGGTTAAAAACTGCACCTGTCAAAACTGCATGCACTCACTTCCCACTGTTTTGCAATTAGCGATTTATTTTTTTTTACAGGTGAAGCATGTAAAATAAATGTGTTTTATCAGTAAAAACAGGTGGCTAAAAAAGATAACCACAGTTTTTGGTGCTGTTATTTTAAAGGGGTTATCCACTAAAAAATTTAAATATGACGTGACATTTTGGCTACGGCGGAAAAAAAACATGATACTTACCTGCCTGTCCAATACTGCTGCCGCTCCAGAGCTCTGCGGCAATCCACTCCTCTTCACTTTTGGGTTCTTGTCCCACACAGAGGAAAGGTTTGTGCTCCATTGTAAGTGAATCGAGTGTGAGCCTCTCCTGCATGTCAGGACAAGAACCCAGAGTGAAGATTAGTGGATCAACAGGGAGCTCTGGTGCGGCAGTGGCAGGAGACAAACAGGGAAGTATCAGTTTTTTTTTGCCTACCCTGCCCCAAAGCCATGTTTTTTTTGTTTTTAGGAGACAACCCCGTTAAAAGATTGGTTCCTCTTCAATGTTAAAAATTTTTTAGTGGCAAATATAAACTCAGATGAGAATCCATCAGGAAGGAGAAGTATAAGGGTACACTCAAACGGCGTGTTAAGTCTGTGCGAACATACGTTTTTAGATACGTGTTTGGATCCGTCTGTTGTACCCTAAACGGACCCAAACACGTATCTAATAATGTGCAATGTGATTTACATTGCTTTTACTTTGAAACACGTATCGGCGTTCACACAGGTGATCGGCAATGCGTGTCTCATTGCGTCTTTCGGATCCGTTTCAAGAATTGACATGCCAATTCTTGGTCCGGAAGACGCAGCAGGAGCCCTATTTAAAACTATAGGGTGCGATCCTGCTGCATACAAAAAGCATACAAACACGCAGCTGCATGTTGGATCTGATCGCCAATGCATATTTGGATGTGATTTTTGGATCCAAAATCGGATCCGAAAACACCTTGTCAACAGCCCCTAAGTCTTTCCATTTAAATCTACTTCTGGTTTTGACTCAAAAACTGAATGAAAAACTACCACAAAAACTGCAGCAAAGCCACCATAATGATCATAGCACCCAGTAGCACTCTTTTTCTTCACATGTACCAGGGGCTGTTGACCCACACAAGCATAGAGGCTCAAATTCTATTGAAATCTGTATTGCTACACCAATAATTTTGAAAATCAAAACACTCAGGGGGGACATGTATGAAAACTGTCTAGTAGTAAGACTGTCTTTGTTGCCCATAGCAACCAATCAGAGCTCCCATTTCAGAGTTTTTTTCCAGACACAGCTCCATTCTTGCCCATGAACTATGTCTTGAATTGCAGCTTATCCCTATAAGCTTTTTTTTACGTTTTTTTTTTTTCTTTTGACTAATCTTGGACAAAATTTCAAACAACGCTAATGGAAAATAAATGTAGAATATAAGAAGGAGCAGATTTTGTATATATTTTCTAGTTTGAAGCCATTTTAAATATTGAGAAATAGAATTATTAAGAATTACCTCATATGTTTGGCTACTGGAATTGATATCAGAAGGTGCTTGCAAAGAAGTGGTGGGGTCTCTAGTTTTTCTTTAGTCCTACAGGCTTATTATTGGACCATGTCCAATAACAAAACATAATACTTGGGAAATAGAATTCCTTAATATAATAGAGGCCCCACGCCTATGTCCTTATAAAACATGTGTAATGATGCCAATCAGGGCTGCCATCATTTATCTATCAGCCATTTCAGCACCCGATACAGCCAAAGCAAATGGGACCCCACCCATTGCTAGTTCATATATTTTACCGTATCATCGGGCCCCTTTTTGATCAGGGCCCCTGATACTACCAGTACTGCCCTATTGGCACCGGAAATTATGCTCTGTTCACATCTGGCTTTAAGCCAATATCGGAGTTGTATGTTGGGCGAGATGGGCATATACCTCTGGTGCATCCCCATTGTAGAACAGGTAGCCCACATTTCCCACCCCTATACCCTTATACAAACGCTTTTGCTCCTCTTGCTACCCTCTGTTGCTTGCCAAAGGTCAGGTCTCCATTGTTGTCCCAGGAAGAACGTAGTCATCGCTGAGTTAAAGGGGTATGCTCACCACATTGAATAGCTTTAAACATGTAGGCAAAGGTAAATAAAGACTATTACTAAATACACTGCTGTTCTGCTTTTGCTTCCTTTCATAATTTAAGTAGGTTACTGACCATCTCTCTGGATGCCCTTTGCGGATGGTGACATCAATCTCTGCTGTGTCTTATCACTGGCACAGGAGTGTGTTTAGATTTCTTATTCATAAATATCAAATCTGCTATTTAAACCCTCCTTTACCAATGTTGCTCTAACAAGTTCATCTAGGAATAGAAGAGCTGAAATGTTAGTCACCGTAGAACCATCCACAGTCTAAAAAGGAAGTAGGAGCCTGAAACTGGGTGTGCAAAGCAGGTTCTATGATAGAGACCGATAAGAACACCCCTTTAAGATTGTTAAGGTTGCAGGATCAATTGGATAAGCACCACCATTTTGGGCCTTGCTCACAGCTCAATGGCTGTACTAGACTGGGCCCAGTCTAGTACAGCCATTGAGCTGTGAACAAGGCCCAAAATGTTGGTGTTTTTTAAGTAAGTAATGTCCTATTTTTTAGTGGGTTTTTTTTGTTTGTTTTTTTGGTAAATTATCAGTGTAGGGACTCGCAAGACATGAGGAACGTTGACGCCGTTTGCGAGCTTGCGTACCAACTAATACCTCATATTTTACATTTTTCCAGTATGACATTTTTTATCTGCCCAATAGTGCTGGAGAGCTAGGGGTGACTATGTTTTGTGTTGGATACCCAGAAGTGCTGGGCAGCCTGCCTAATCTGTTAGTATAGGTGTCACTAAGAGGCTGTAAACCAGCATGGTGCACCACACGTTTGCACCCTTATGTATTGCTTTATCTATATGCAATTGTAATACCGTCAGCCACCCCCCATATGCCCTAAGGATGTGTGAGTGGTGGTTTAATAGGTATTTTTGCATGTATGCAGTCTCTCCATGCATTATACTGTGGCTTTTCTGCATGCTGGAGTGAAAGGGTGCCAAGCTAATATTCAGTCTGTATCATGTAAGTGTTCCCCTAGCTGTGGGATCTTTGAGTTGTTATCCAGCAATCAGCTGCACCTGTCAGCTTTTTTTCCCAGGAGCATATAAGGCTAGAGATGCCTGCTCCTGGGCCCAGTCTAGTACAGCCATTGAGCTGTGAACAAGGCCCAAAATGGTGGTGTTTTTTAAGTAAGTAATGTCCTATTTTTTGTGTTTTTTTTTCAATTGGATAAGCCCCTATAATTGTCAATATACCTCTGAGGCTTCCAAACACATACAGTTAAAGGAGGCCTGTGCTGAATAAATAAGCTATTATGGCAAATCCCCCTCTACACGTGGTCTGGAGCTAACGTCCAGCACTACCACTACAAAACAGCACAGTCACCGTACTTGATAACGACTTTCCTCATGCCTGGGGACAAGAGCCTCCTCTCACCGGCTCTTTTGTGCTCCAAACTTCAGGCAACAAACTGCCCTACCTCACTGATCACACAAAATAACAGGCTTTTAGTAGACCCCAGAGATCTGCACTGGAATGCGGGATCGGCCACCCACCCAACGCTATAGTCATTTCGGCAAAGTCAGCCCATGCTTAGTCACCTAGCAGCCAAGCTAGCTATACCTGTCAGCAATCCACAGTTACTAACACAAAATAGCTGGCTTCCTCCACCGAGACCAGGTCCTCGGTGGCAAGTTGCTTGCAGGTGTCCTGCTGTACTTCACCTAGTGGCAGACATGTGACTGCCTAAGGTTGCTCTGCCACAATCTATATTACATCAGTTTGGATTGTGTGTCCTATACTATTAGTGCAGCATCACTGCATACTTGGACCATTAAAATAGCTTCAAACAAGATACTAAGCATGGAAAAATTATGCCACATAAAACACAAGATGTGCTAAAAATTGAACAATTCAGCAATTTTCTGTATCATCACCAAGGCCTTGTCATTACATACTACTTCATTTTAATAGTGAATATACAGCTCGCTATGAGGATTGTAGTTTCACCACAGGTTACAGGAGGTTCAATGTTACATAAATCAATCTAACCCCAGACATCATGTAACCAATGGATATAGAAGTTGCTGTGGCGTAGATATCATAATAGCTTGTCATCATCAATTTCAAAATGTATCCACAAAGCTGATGACAACCATGTTGCTCTACATTAAACATATGTGCTAAATTCTATGTTAAAACATCCATATGGATTATTTCCAATTGAAATGAAAAGTCTCCATTTATATAAATTCCAGAAACTTTACATCTTCCAGATATGACTAAAATATTGGAACAAAGCCTTAAAGTCAAAGTTTAGTTGCTGGAAGGCTATTGATGTGGCTTTCCCAACTTTAGATCTTCTAGAGAGCTTTAATAGAGAACTGATCTGTCGTAAATGTGCTGGCTCCAAAAACTTCTAGAGGTCATTTCTAAGAAATGACTGATCTCTTTTACCTAGTAAAGAACCTACATTCTTTGGCTTTTAGGCAATATATTCACATTCTGCAATCTCAATTTGTTACAATTAAGAAACACTTTTACTAGAAAACCAATTACGTATTTGGCCAGTAGAAGCGGACACAAGGGGACAGGGGCCACCGTCTAAACAGAATGGATCAGCGTAATCTGTTAGTCCCTATAGCTCCATAATATGGAGATACTACCTCCATACAGTAGTGTATTCTCCTCTAGAATAGACTGCTATACAGCTTGCTATTAACCGACCAACAGGGGTACAGCATGCATATAATCTGAGAATAAAATGTTCAGTATCAGAAATCCAAGGCATGCAGAGGTAAAGTATGCTATGTAATCTGAAGCACACATAAAGTAGGTACAGCGTCAATTTAATCCGAGCAACAAAGGCAAGATGCAATTATTTGAGGACCAGCCAGATTACAGCTCCAAAAAACCAAGACATACAGAGGTAGAGTATGCTATGTATTTTGAGGCATACAGAGAAAAAGCATGCAATATAATATGAGGTATACAGAGGTACACCATACTATGTAACCGAGGATACAAGGTAGAATCTATGTATTTTGAGCATCAAGGAAAGTTCTTTTAAATCAAGGATAGAGGTAAGTGTGCTATGAAAATCCAAGGCATACAGATTTACAGTGTTTGGCTTTTGTAAATTTCCAAAAGGATACAGAGGTACAGTGTGCTATGTAATCCGAGGCATACAGAGGTAGAGTATGTAATTTATTTTGAGATATACAAGGAAAGGGTGCTATGTTTTTTGGGCATAAAGGGGTTAAAGTGTTATGTAACCCCAAGGCATACAGAGGTTAAAGGCTATGTAACCCAGGCATAAAAAGGGCAGAGTATCTATATATTTCAAGGAAACCCGGGGTAAGTGTGCTATTTTTTTTTTAGGCATGCAGAGGTAAAGCATGCTATGTAATCCAAGGCACACAGAGGTATGGCATGTTTTAAAAAACGAGGAATTTTAAAGGTTCAGAAACCCCCAAAAATATGTTAATAGGTTTCATAAAAAGATCTGAAATTTTACCAGCAATTATATGCTTTGTTCACAAAATTTTACAGTGTTCACGAGGATTTTTTTCCATAAAAAAAAATTTTGATTGGACGGGTTTTCCAATTTTTGCCTGGATAAACAACGGGGAAAACGCATTCAATAAAAATAATTTTCAAAAAATTTTTTTAAAAAATATATTTGTCATTATTTTTCACGGAATTTGTACAGATTTTTCCACTCTATGAATTGCAAAATCTATATTGGGAAAGTCTACATTGTACAAGCTACGGCGCAGATTTCCATTAAAGGGTTATTCCCATCACATTGATTAGCTTTATCCCCTTAAAGGGGTTGTTTTCATCTCAAAGTTTTAAGGGAAACATGAATGAAATAAAGTGGGTTTGCATCTGTCATTCCTGGTCAAGCTGTCTGTAATTTTGCATATAAAATTTTGTGTATTTAGATTCCCTGTTTTTTTATGTTTTTTAGTTAGATTTGCTTTTTTTTTTTCTAACAGGACAAGAAAAATCTGCTTTAGCTAAAGTAAAAAATTTGTAATTTTCTATCTTTTGTCTTAAAATCAGATAAAAAAGGGGAAAATCACATGACAGATTCATTTGGTTAGGTTGTTTATGCACGTGGTTTTAACCCAAATTTTGTGGGATTTTTTTTTTTTAAATTTTTTTTTTTTTTTTTTTTGGGGGGATTGGGATGTGTATATTTTTCGGGGTGTGTGCATGTTTTTAATGTATTTTTTTTTTTTTTTTCACTTTTTTCTTTTTATAAAATTTTTTTTTTACAAATTGTTCCCCCATGGGACTAACTCGCGGGTTGTTGATCATGGTTAAAAAACCCGGTATGATGGGAATTTCGATGTCTATGCTTTCAGTTTTATTATACCAACTGTCAATCATCCTGGGCAGACTCCACCTCCGAGAAACCATGACAGGACTTCGGGACAGCCCCCCAACCCCAAAGTTTTAAAAAATTTTCTATATTTTTTCATAAAAAATTTGTTTCACCCCTTTAGTTTTTTAAAATTATTTTTTTCTTTGGGTAAAAATTATAGACCTTTTATTCGGTGATTTTTAATGATAAATTGTACTAAAAACCCTTTTTTAAGTATTTTTGCTAGTGCTAAGAAAAAAAAAACCCCTTTTACACGAAAAAGTTTTTTTGGGGTAAAAAAAGGGGCAATTTGGACGTTTTTCGTTGCATTTGATTAGTGAAAACATTCGTCAATATATTGGAAAGTTTTCCCCCAAAGGGCACTTTATAAATGTGTCCCATTGTAAGACACAGGTATGCGCCAAAAAGTGGCACATAAATGTGTATGTGCCACAATTCGTCTCAGCCTTACCCTTTAAAATTTTGGAAATGGATTGTTTTTCCCCTTTTTTGCGTCACTTTTTTGTGTTTGGCCTTTGTAAAATTGTTGGGTTTGAATTCCCCAGAATTTTCTTTCCTTCTACATGCGCCGAGTTGGCCATGTTTGGTGGGTTGGGGAAAAAGGTTAAAATTACATTATAATTAAATTTAAATATATATAATATATAATATATATAATAATATATATATAATATAAATATTTTAAAATATAATAATATATAAAATTTTTTGATTCCTTTTTGTCTCCAAATTTTAATGTATTAAATTTGTTTATACCCCACATACCTAGTAATGCGGCATTAAAAACTGTCTGTATGTTTTTCCCTCACCCAATTTTGTTTTCAAAATGGGCCCCCCGTAGTAGTTTGTAGAGGGCATTCCCGTGTTTAAACCAAGGGTGACAAATTCTTTGAAGTTACCCCTGTGTTTTTGACATTCCCGAGCTGTGGGAGGGGTCTGTAATATGGAGTACCCCTAACCCTCACACCCGGGAAAAGGTTTATGCTTCTTATCTTTCTAATTTTTCAAAAAAAATAAAAAAACGCCCTTTTGTGAAAAAAAGGCAAAAAACATTTTTCCCCATCAAAAAGGGGGATGTTTTGGGTTTTTCTTTTTTCGGTGCACCCTTTTTTTTTTTTTAAACTAATTTGGACCCCACAAGGACAAATAGCCCCCTTTTAGGTACTTTCCCTTTCAGTACCCTGTACATGAAACTGTTTGGGCAGGGGTATGACAGATTTTTGGGCTCAAAACACACCAAAAAACTGACGCAGTCCCAAACACACATGTTGCCCTAAGTGTTCTTCTTTGATCATCTAAAGATGTTGTCGGTTTTTTTTCCTCTGTACCATGCTGGTGGAACCATAGGTGGCATGTGGGGAGGGGAAAACCCCCTGCTCCCCTTTAAAGGGGTTTACGGCCGACTTGGGGTGTGTATTTTTTACGGGTTTCGCTCCCCCTAGGGTACGAAGGTCGGCTGGATATGGGTTTTACAGTTAACCCATGTCCAAAAGTGCAAAGGAAGAAACCAGGAATGTGAGAGGGATTTCCCCACTCCCCCCACAACCCCTTTAAAGGGTTTGGGGGGGGGATCTGTTTTTTCCCGCACCGGTGATCAGAATCTGCCAGCACGGTAGACTTCTTGGTTTTTTTATAAAAAACCCGGTTCGTTAAAAAACTCCCTAAAACCCGACCAGGGAAAAAGGGCCCCGGGGTAGCAATATATTTGAGACCGAAAATAAGAAAATGTGTAACAAGTGGGTTGGGACAACGACCCGCTCGGATCAAAGTTTTTTATATATTTAAAATTTCCCCTTAAAAACCGGGACTAAAAACCCAAAACAAACATAGGGGATACAGCATAAAAATACTGGGGAAGGTTGAATACAGAAGGATATGAGTACAGACAAAAGGAAAGTAGCAATATGTGTCTATTTACCTTACGTTTTTTTTTTGGCCCTTTTGCGGGGCCCTACATATGGAGTGAATGCAGCCTGCTAGTTTTGGAAGCTCCAGGTACACTCGGCATAACCCCCTTTCCCAATGGAGACGACTCTGGACTCAGGTGGGACTTTCACCTTATAACTATACTGGGACATCTCACATCACACCCCTGGGACGGTCTACACTGCCTGCCTACCAGCGCCATGCCAGTTTTTCCCGCTTCTTAAAACTTTAAAAAGGCCATTAATTTGGGGGGGGGGAATAAAGGGTAAAACCCTGCCAGTTTGGGACCATCAGAACTGGATGGGCCCAAGCTACCACTAGGTACAAACTCTGGGGCACTGCTCTGTTCCTGGAACCAGTTTTCCACTTCTCACTGCCTATTGATCCTACAAATGAGGGAGTGACAGCTATGCATGTGGGATGCTTTCATATTTAAAAATATGAAGCTGGGGTGTGCTTGTGTTGCATGGTTATTCCATAATTCTTCGGCACCGAGCGTCTGCTAAATCTCCTTCGATGTTTTGTGTCTTGGAGCACATACCTACCATGGCCAAAGTGGTAACAAAATTAGGGGGGAACCTTTGAGGCTCGACCCCTTGTTGCTTTTGTTTGAGTGCTTCCTCAATGACACTTGTTGAGCAGTGGACAATCAAAGGGTTAAGCGCCAGGGATCGGAGGTTACCTCCAATTCTCGGCGCTTACAGAGACTGCTCTAGCAACAGAGCTGTTAAGTACAGCTCTGTTCCTAGCATAGCTGTGACACATATAGCTCCTTTTCTAGACGTCGCTGCAGAAAGACGACATGCACCGCCCACCATCTGTAGTTCTTCAGGCAACATAAAACAGCTGTCTGGTTCCCAGAATCATACAATATTTATTTAAAGGGTTCTTTCAAGAATTGTAAAATCCTCCATAATCCACACTTACCTCTTCCATCACCACCGTTCCAGCGCTGGCAGAGCTCCAGTATCCCCTCCCCCCTTCACTGATGACATCAGGCCCATGGATCACATGATGCTGCAACCAATCTGCATGTACAGCATGTGACCACAGACGTTCGTGATTGGCTGCAGCATCATCTGATCCATCAACATGACATCATCAGTGAGGGACTGGGGAGGGAACACTGGAGCGGTGGTAATGGGAGAGGTAACTATGGGTTAATTTACTATTTCAGTGGGAGGTGGTAAGGAAGTATTTAAAAGTCTTGAAAAACCCCTTAAACATAGATAGCTAATAAATTCTTTAGGTAACAGATACATTTGGAGGGCAATACACGTACAGGTCACTATAGAAACTCTATTGTCTAGTATTTGTCCACTCCTGAATGCACCATGCACTCACTCCTTCACCACAACCCAAGAGTGCCGATAAACAGAATTTCTTCTGATGACATACCTTTTTTACCCCCCACTGACTACAAGTGAATATTCACATACAGAAGATTTATAACAATGTGAATATATTCTAATAGGATGAATGGAAGTTCCAAGTAGTACCATAATGCTGGCTGTAATGATTACAAGTTGTTCACAAAGACCAGAAACACTGTGGTGAATACAAAGGTATACAAACAGCTGAGTCACATTATTATGACCACTTCCTATTTTCTATGTCGACAGCATATAGCTAGTGAAGGAAGTCACGAGTGGTGAGCTGGTCTGGTGGGTATAAAAGATGTGCAATAGGCTTTCTGCACACATATGGGTAAAAGCTGATTTATCAGAGTTGCAAAAAGGGATGATGATTGACTTTCAGGCCAAAGGTGGCAGTATGAAACTGTGCAGTTTGTGATCTGATTGCGTGTTGCTGCGGTGAAAGTGAATCATGAGTGAAGAAATGACAAAGTTAAGAATAAGCCGAGTAGAACCTGTGGAACACCACATACCATTAATGTGTGAGGTGGATGTCAGTTACGAAGGTGTGCAAAGGCAAACCAGAAGTCTACAGTAGATCAGCTCACTGGCAAAATAAACCAGGGGACTATCAGATTTGGGTCATACAACAGTTCAACTAACTCTACCACATCAGAGATCAAACACCCTGCAACCATTGCTGGAAGAACACAAGCTAGTGGTGGCAGCGTTGTGGTCTGGGGAATGTGTTTGTCTGGGCCCACTCATCCATGTGGAAGACACTCTCAACTGATCTGGGTAAGGATCCATCCTTAGGGTATGTTCACACGGCGTGTTGAGTCCGTATTTACATATGTTTATAAATAAGTGTTTGGATCCATGTTATGGACCCAAAAAAGCATCTTACAATGAGCAGTGTGATTTACATTGCTTTCAATGTAAAACACCCATTGGCGTTCAGACGAGTGATCAGCGATGCGTGTTTACATGCATCTTTCGGATCCGTTCAAAGAATTGTCATGTCAATTCTTAATCCGAAAGATGAAGCAGACGCCCTATTTAAAACTATAGGGTGCGTATCTGCTGCAGCACCTGCGTGTTGGATGCGTTTTGGATCCGATTTATGCAGCGCTTTTAGATGCGATTTTCAGATCCAAAACGCTGTGTGAACATACCCTTACAGATCACATATAACCAAACGTGCTGATTGTCTTCCCTGGGGTGGATGGGATTTTCCAGCAAGATAGTGTGACATGTCACACAGTTAAAAATGTCTGAAAATGTTTGGAAAAGAGTGACCAAAACTTCCAAGTACTTAGTGCTAACTCCCCAGAATCGTCATGACCACTGCAGAGCTGATGCACTATCAGCCAACCCTCTGACCAACCCCCCCCATTCCCCTCCCAGTCCATACTCATACTACCCCTTCCCTGCTGTGACCCCTTGAATAACACACTCAATACTGATTGGATTTAAATGGCCACAGCAGCCGTTTTATTTAACAAAATACAACATAAATAAATTGTCATACAAAAATATAACTCCCATATATATATATATGTATATATGTACCACCATCTCAACCCCAAATGCCACTATAATACATATATACATATATATATGAACATACATATAAATAAATATATATATCCTCCATAATAAACGTAAAACCGTTAACTCCGTTAATACCACAACCAGATGGGGCAGAGGTCCTTGGACCCAACCAACCAACGACCTGGCACCAAATCCCCGAAGGGAACCAAACCACCATTTACCCCCAGCCGTACTCCACTGGCTCGGGTCCTAAAGCATACAAGATGGCTCACCCATTTTGCTCTGCAGGGATTCCAGCCTGCAAGAGCCCACCACCTTCGCCAGGTCGATTCACCATTTTCCAAATCCTGAGGGAATCATACCCCGAATGACTCCCTCACCGTATCTCCTCGTCCAATTCCAAGAACCCCCGCCGCCAACGGCTACCATGACAACCCACCTATACACCTACCGTTACACAAAAAATTTAGGGAGGGAGGGTGGGACTGCTGAAATCCCGCCGACGACTGGCTAACGGCCGGAAGGGGGGGTAACTGAAAACGTCCTCATCACAGCTCCGCCCACCCTTCCGGCCGCACGTCCGCAGCGGCTTAGCCGCGCCCAGCACGCCGGGTCATGGCGCGCCTCCCCTAGGGGCGTGGCCTGGTCCGGCGCGCTGCTTGTTGGCTCTATGGATCCTCCCCCACGCACCCTTCATTAGCTATGGGATGCAGTCAGCATGGCTCCAGATACCAGTGACAACCTAACAGGACCTTATAGGGTCATTCCTCAACCATGTAACTGCAGGTGGTGCTGCACACGGCGAGTAATCTGGATATTAGCGGTCACTCGTGATAATATGTATTTTAGCTTTTTTGATTGTAATGTGACTTTAAAGGGGTTGTCTCACTACGTTGATTCATCTTACCTCAGTCCTGTTTTCTTGGTTTCACTTTGAATTCAGGGGCGTGTTTACTGGCTTCCACTAGGCTGCAGTTAAAAGCCAGGCCTGTAGCTATAGCAACCAGTGCTGACAGCCTATCAGGATAGATCAAACAGATCTGTAGCTATAGCAAGCAGAGGAGCTGATGCAGCCCATACAAGAGGGGATATCTCAGAATAGGTAGAATGCTGTTAATGGACATATTTTGCAAAGTGACTTGTTTTTGCAAGGTCTTTAACATAAAAAGCAATCCTTGTAGTGACACAACCCCTTTAAGGTACAGTATAATAATTTCAAAGCTCTAGATTTCTGTCATGCTATATGAGCCTGCACTACAATGAAGGGACATGGTTTAGCTATGGAGCCACATTCTATAATTTTTCCATATTTTGCATCATAATTACGGCACATTTCATTTATGCCAAGCACAGTCCTGAACACACCATTAACCTTGGCATCTTAATACCATGTCTAAAAAAGATGGAGACTACTCCTTTATTGTGTGACAAGTGAAACTTGAAAAGTGAGTGGTTTTGGCAGAGACGCCTGGTTACTTTATTATCCAATAGACAAAACATGAGACTTTTTTTCTGCGTGTTTGGCCACAGCACACTTTTTGAGACTGCTATGTACAATATCGATTTATATAATAAAAAACAGACAAGAAATATGCGCCTTGGCGTAAACGGAAAAATCCAAGCCAGAAAAGGCACATAGATTGAGTCTGTTTTCATATATCATGAAACAATGGAGCAAGTGAAAAATAGACACAAACTATTTAGGCTACAGAACCCTTTTGGAGGATGTACAGCACTGGTTTGCAACGTACAGCTTTGCCAATCTCTCCATTTTCTGGCATTAGGAAAAAATGAAATTAAAATTACGTCCCATTTTTTAGCCAAGAAGCGCTGTTTATAAGGTTCATTTTGTAAAAGAAAAGGGCTAATCCAGTTTTCAGAACATATATTAAAAAACATGGATCCAGATATTTGAAAATGAACTTCAACAATTTTAATGAGACGCGTCTAAGTTTATATATCTCTAAAATGTATTTGGATTTATGGACTGACAGCTGCTGGTCTTTTCTAACAGATACATCTGACAATGAAAGGTTAAAGGAATGTGTCTTGTACTGGACGGAAAGCTCCTGATAGCGGAGATTCGCCTTCCTTCCAGGAAAGAAAATGCTGACACAATGGACGACACTATTTGTCTGTACGATACCTTTGCAATACGATGTCAGGCTTGTAGGCATGTGCTTGTACTACGTATACACTGCAGCTCCCACAATGCACTGGGAACTAGGTGGTCCTGCTCTGCACAGCAGGCTGCCTTTGGGTAAATTCTCTTTCACTCTGGAAACGTCTAAAGCAACATTGTCACGTGCGCCTCATCTTGCAGCAAAGAGATTTTTTATTTTTACTGATTTCTACTATTGAGCTATGGCCAAAATGAATACATTGAATTACATGTAATCTACTAAACTGCAGCAGTCTCTCAATAGTTACAGTCAACAGCACTGAAAAAAGTGTGGCCCAGGCCATAAGGGTATGTTCACACAGCTAATTTGGAGGCTGATTCTGATGCGGGTTCAGCGCTGAACCCAAATCTGACTGCAATTCACCTCCCATTTTTTCCAGTGGATAATTAGGGTATGTTCACATGGCATGTTCAATAAGTTTTTGGATAAGTTTTCGAGCGGAAAAACGCATCCAAAAGTGCTGCGTAAAACACATCCAAAAATGCATCCAACACACAGGTGTTTGTTTAGATGTGTTTTTGCTGCAGCAGAAATGCGTCTTAGGCCTCGTTCACACGGCTAATTTGGGCGCTGATTAAAGCCGTACTGCGCGCCGGATTTGTGCTGCAGTACGGCTCCAATCCGTCCCAGTAACTACGGTAATCCATAGTTCTTATAGAGAACTATGGATTCCGTCTCTTCTCCCCACTCCGCCGCGGGGGGAGAAAGTGACATGCACATTATTTACGGCGTGTACGCGCTGTAGATAATGACAGGCTGCCGGCGTAATTGCGGGGCGAAATCCATTCCCCCAATTACGTCGGCAATAAGCCGTGTCAACATTGCCTTATAGTGTTAAATAGGGCGTCTGCTGCGTCAAACGGATCAAGAATTTTTAACAGATCCAAAAGACGCATCAGAAAGACGCATGTAAAACATGCATCGCCGATGATTGTTTTACATTGAAAGCAATGTAAATCACACTGCACCTTGTTAGATGCGTGTTTGTGTCTGTTTAGTGTCTGAAACACAGGTCCAAACATATATCTAATAACGTATCCAAAAACATATTGAACACGCCGTGTGAACATACACTTAACGTCACACAACGCTGATTTATTTTCAATGCTGAAAAAAAGAGAGGACAATTCTTGAGGTATGAGTATGTTCACACAGCTGATTTGGGATTCAGAGTGGAATCCTTCTCTCATTGTTTCCTATGTAAAATCCTTGTCGTGCACACAACGCAGATTATTTTCTGAGCTGAAAAAAGAATTGACTCGTCAATTCCTGAAGTGGATTCTGTGTTCAATTCTCACCTCACATTATAGTCTTTAGGAGGCTGAAAATCTATCTTGCAGATTCTAGGTGTGGATTCCCCACTGATTCAGCGCTGAAATTTTCAGTGCTGCAATTCATTCGTGTGAATTTAAGCTGAACTCTGCCTCTGAATTCAGCACAAATACACGTCGATAATTGAAAATCCTAATCTAAAATGTAAATTTGGATTCTTCTCTGAATCAGTGCTGAAAATCAGCTATAAGAACATACCCTTAGGGCTTGTTCACATGGAGTTTACACTCAGTGTTACAAGCGCTTTAAGGATCCGTCATGGGTTCCGCTCTGTCGGTCCCCAAGACGGATCTAACAATTAGCAATGAGATTATCACTGCTCGCTATGCTGAACACGGAGCGTAGCTGCGCTCCGTCTTGAGAAGAATTGACATGCGATTCTTTTCAAGACAGACCTGAGCGGCGCTTTTGAAACACGCAGCGGCGTTCTCTCATGTGAACACCGCTCCGTGTTCAGCATAGCAAGCAGTGATAATCTCACTGCTAATTGTTAGATCCGGATTGTAAGAAACGGATCCTTAAAGCGCTTGTCACACGGAGTGTAAACTCCGTGTGAACTACCCCTTAGACGGGGCTCACACAATGGGCATCATTTATGAAAACTGTCTAATGTAAGGGAGTGTTCACACAGCATAATTTGGAAGTGTAAATTTGCACTTCCAAAAGAGCTTCAAAATACACCTAATTAGAGGTGTATTTTAAAGTGTATTGTTTGTGTATTGTGCAGTGTTTAAGTGCCACAAATATGCTACACCAGTGTTTCTATAGGGAATTGACTGGCATAAACGCCTTAAAGGGGTTTTGACACGAAGTAATATTGACATGGGAAGCTTGAAAATTGAATCATAAACATTTTCTTCATTATCATTATTAAAAATTTTCTATCGTTTTTCTTTTAGCTGCTCCTTTAGTGATCCATTGTTTACAGCTCGTCTTCAGGGGATGCGACCAGGGTTGAGAGCTCCTCAGTCCTGGTCGCACATGCTCAGATATCACCTCTTCTCTCAGGCAGCTACTGAGTGTTCAAACCCGAGGTGCTGTCATTCTACTCCCGTCTTCTGTACTCCTTAGTAATTAGTCAAACAGTGAAAATAAAACAAAAGATACCTCAATGAGGTCTGTGCATTGAAAAAGAGAAAAAAAATCCACAGGTTTGGTTTCTGCCGGGATTTAAACCTAGGAACCTTGTGCCTGGAGGCCAAATACTTACCACTGAGCTACATTGTAGCTACTCACAGCTCCATACATAAACAGACCTTTCTTTGACTAAAGAGAGGAAAGGCATGATTATGTCATCCTGCTGGATCACATGAAATGCAGTTCAAACAAATCACACACGCCTCCTTCTGAGCACACAGAGCTGAAGAGCTGGATACAGGAGGTATGAAATGAGATCGTGGCAAAACCCCTTTAAGAATTGACAAGGCACTTAAATTTACACCGTTAAAAAAATTGTAGTTACGCTTTTAAAATATGCGCCGTGTGAATGATGGTGCGTATCTAACATTAGTTTCAATGAGAGTTGCATAGAACATTATAGGAATTGTATTTTGCTGTGTATTTTGGGGCAAAACAAGCATAAAATTACATCATGTGAACATACTCTAAGACCATCTGTATTGATCATAGCAACCAATAAGAGCTCAGCTTACATTTTTTCCAGAGCAGTTTAAGAAATGAAAGCTGGGCGCTGATTTATTGCTATGGGCAACAAAGACAGTCTTATTGCTAGTTAGTTTTCCTAAATGAGGCCCAATGTCTTTTGACGCATAGTTTGCAGCGCTGATTATAAGCCAAAACAAGTAATGGGTCCAATACCCCAAAGAGGTACAAGCTTTTTCATCATATTTTTTCTGTCTATAGGTTTTGGCTTACAATCAATGCTGCAAAATATGTGTCAAAAGATACCATCTGAAACCAGCTTAAGGGGTTTTCTTAGTACAGGCTTTCACAGACTAGAGCTGTTTCTGTCTCTTACAGCTTTAAATCCAGGGGGGGGGTTTCCTCCCATAGGGGGTCTTCACTCATTGAAGGATGGTGACATCATTTCTTTGTAGTAGGGGGAAGGGGGAGAGTGTCACATTCTGCAGCCCTTTTGCAATGGTTATCATGTCTGCAGGCTGTCACCTCCCCACAAGCCCCTTTGTAACAAGAACCCCTGATTACTGTAAACAGTTTTCAGTGAAATTAGAAACATCATGGGGCATAGAGCATTAGCATCTCCCATATTTTTTATTGTTTTTTTGGCATTGGTGTTTTAAATGTCTTTTTTTTTCAACCACAATAGGGGGCTTAGAAATTTTTTGTGAAAATTTTACATATTCAAGAAAATTTTGCAACATAGATTTTTTTGGGACCGTCCAGTTTGAAAATGTCTTTGGGGGGTCTTTTTAGTTTAGATCCCCCAAAAAAATGACTCCATTAAGAAACTACCCCCCATTAAAAAGTAACGTATATCCAGTAAAAGCCAAACCCGAGTAAAAGCAAACACCTACTTTTACCACAAAAAAACGGAAAGCTTATTGACTCGGGATAAACCCAGGTGGAAAATGCAGGGTACGGTAAATATCAAAAAAAATGGATAACAATAAATTACAAGGCAGTTTAAGTCCCCCCATAGGGGAAAAAAGGAGGGAAAAGGGAGTTTTTTTGCCCCCCATAGGCGATATAAAGCTGTATAGGGGAGTTTATTGTCCCCCCTAGCAATATAGGCTGGTATAGGCAGTTTTTGTCCCCCTAGGCAGATAAACTGGTATAGGCAATTTTAAAGGTCCCCCCTAGGCAGATATAGGCTGGTATAGGAGTTTAATGTCCCCATAGGCAGATATAGGTGGTATAGGCATTTAATGCCCCCATAGGCGAAAAATTTTGGCTTTTTATCAAAAATAGCAGGGGTTTTTTGTCCCCATAGGGATTAGGCTTTATAGGCAGCTATTTTTTCCCTTTTAGGGGGTTTTTTTTGGAGGTAAATTGTCCCCATAGGCAGGGTTTTAGGCAGGTTAGGTCCTCATAGGCACGGTATAGGCAGTTTAGGGAGGGATGGTTAATCATAGACAGGATAGGGAGGTATAGGTCCCCCTGGGGAGGTTATAGGGGGTATATGCCCCCCCTAACAGGGTTTTTGGCATATATGCCCCCATAGGGAGGCTATAGGCAGGTATAAGTCCCCCTTTTGGTTATAGGCAGGTATAGGCCCCATAGAAGGCTATAGGCAGGTATAGGTCCCCTAGGAGGTTATAGGCAGGGAATGCCCCCCTAGACAGGTTTTTAGGCGGGATATGCCCCCATAGGCAGGCTATAGGCAGGTTAAGTCCCCTTGTCTGGTTTTAGGCAGGGAAGGTCCCTAGGGAGGGTATAGGGATTATAGGTCCCCTACCAGGTATGGCAGGTTTTTAAGTCCCCTTTGTCTGGTTATGGGAGGGATAGTTCCTCAAGGCAGGCTATAGCAGTTTTAGGGCCCCCCCAAGCAGTTTTTAAAGGGAGGGGTTTTAAAAACCAAAAAACAAAAACCCCGATCCCCCGTGCTCCGCTCCCTCTTCTCGCACGAGGCGTGATTCATGAACACACTGCCTGTGCGGAAAATCCGGACAGCCGTGAGTTTGTGGGTGCCCGGGGGTCCACTGCGGGGCAGGGAGCCTGCTCTCTGTCCCCGCAGGGTATCTCTTTACCCGTATGCGCTCCGGAGCCCCGACGCGCGGGGTACTCGGTATTCAGTTATATCGCTTTCCCGAGGACCGATTAGTGAAGTGTCCCCGCCCGGGACTCGGGCTCAGCAGTGCCCGAGTGCCGACAGTGACTCGGTATAAGCCAAAAGGGCGGATTTTTCGCACATTTTTTTTGTGAAAATCCCGGTTTTACTCGAGTATATACGGTATTTTTTTTTTTTAAACGATTTAGGAAAATTGTTAAACCCATTGGGATTTCACAGAAATTAAAGCAAAAAGGGGTGAAATTTCAAAATTTTTTCCATTTTTCCCTGGAAAACGGTAGAGGTAGGGAAAATGAAAAAAAACATCGATTCCCAGATTCTTATTTTTTGAGACTCCCATATGTTTCCCCAGTGCATATTTCCTCAAACAAGCCTCAGAATAGGAGGAGCATTTCGGCTTTGGGGTCTCCTTTTCAATACAATTTTATTTAGGTGCCATTCCAGGTTTGTGGACATCCGAAGGTGCTAAAACTTAATAAACATAATATTGTTGCACAATTTCTTCCAAGTTTGTCAATATTCTACATGTGGGTGTAAACTGCTGTTTGGGTGCATGGCAGGGCGTACCAGGGAGGGAGCGCTATTTGGCTTTTGCAACACATTTTTTGGTGGGGGCTGTCGCATTTGCAAAGCCCCCGAAGTACCAAAACAGATGAAACCTTCCAGAACTCACCCCATCTTGGATTCAACACCCCTTAGGGATCTCATCTAGGGGTGTATTGTGCATTTTGGGCGCACAGGTGTTCCATAGTTTTTTTTGCATTGGTCCATGAAAATGGGGGGGAGGAAACACAGTTTTTTTTTTGGCTTAAATTTTACAGCGTTCACTGTGCGGCATAAGTCACATGATAACTTTACCATGTGGTTCGGTTCAATTGCAATTATATAAATTTTATATAATTTTTTATGTTTTATTACTTTTACTTACTTTTTTACTTTTTCTTCTGAGAGCCATAACTTTTTTATTTTTCCGTATACAGAGCTGTGTAAAGGCTTTTTTGTGAGATGAACTGCCGTTTTAATTGGTACCGATTGGGTGTTTATGTGAGTTTTTGATCATTTTTTATTCCATTTTATGTGCTGCGAGATGAACAAAAATCGCAATTCTGTGATTGTTTTTTTTTTTTTTTACGGTGTTCACTGTGCAGTCTTAATTAATATGACAGATTAATAGGGTAGGCTGTTCTGCACGTGGCGATACCAAATATGTGTTCTTTCTTTATTTTTTTGTGACCGATTGGCATAAACAGGAAAAGGGTGGTGTACATGTTTTTATTTTATTTTTCGTGTTTGTGTTTTAATTCTTTTTTTTCTTCTTCAGTTTTTTCATTTTTCAACATAGGGGATTTGTATCAGTGATCTTTAGATCACTAATACAATAGAGAACAATACACAGCATTGCTGCTTTATACTGGTCTCCATGGCGACTGTCACACACCATGCCCAACAATGCCCACAATGCATTGCGGGGCTTGGTGACATCACAGATTTCATGGAAGTGTTTCTTACAACACTCCTGGGCTGTCAAGTACCTACACAGCAGCGGCGATCACTGCTGCTGCACCGAGAAAAGACAGATGGAGCTCCCTACTTCTGTCTTTCCCTTAACTCCGACAATCGTAATCGGTTGCGGCAGCTAAGGGGTTAATCACCCGTAACATACAGCTGGTCCCATGTCGCGATCTCCAGGACATACCGGTACATCCTATGTCTGGAAGGAGTTAATCAAAGTATGTGGGTGGGGTAAACAGGACTTCTACTGTCTTTAGATATTTTCTCAGCTCTGTACTCAGGAATCCTATATCATATAAAGTTTTTTTTTATCACATTGCTCAGTATCTCTCTATCACATCCAGCTTTCAGATGCAGCATAAACCAGAAAATCCTAGCCTTTAAGGAGTTGCATAAACTAGCTGGAAAGTGGGCTAATCTGTGATGCAGAGTCTAAGGATTCACCTTTTCAGAAATATCAACCCCTGCAACTTGGTGTAGAGATTGTTGCAGGGGATTCCTGGGTCACAATCCTGAGGATAATCCCCAATTAATAGCTGGGCTACAGATGAAGGGGTACAATGGAAAGATCAGCTGGGGTCAATGGCATACAGATTATGACCTCTGTTAAGGTTCATCTGCTAGATAGACTGTTATGGTTAACCTATCAAATAGTGGTCCCAGGAACCCACAATCTGATTAGTGCTGACTAGAACATGGTTCAGAGTCTGAGTGTTTCTTTTTAAAGAGATGCCTTCCCTCTTATAGCAAGCAGGATTTACCCAAGGTCACAGTCCCCAGTATAGTCTTTAGTTGGTGGCAGTCATTTTGTAGATGGATAGCATGGAGAGGAGCAGAATCAGGGTACAAAGGGAAAGGGGAGTTTTCAAAATTGTAGACTGACAAGGTTAGAATTCAGAAAGAGATCTAAAAGTACAAAGAAGACAATACCAAAGAATTGAACAGAGAGAAACTTTAAACTAAGTATAGGAACTAAGCAGAGATCACTTGAATAGAGGTAATAAAACAGACTAGACTAGAACCAGAAGTATAGTAGCAGAATGGGGCACAGCCTAAAATGAAGTGTGCTGTTGACTAACGGAAGAAGAGAGGTTTAAGGGATTTTAGTAGGCCACAGTTTGGATTTATGGACAGGAAGGGGTTAACTATAATGAGAGGTTTTAAAAAGCCTGGCAAAGGTAGGGAGGTTATTTAAGGAGGGGCTAGACGGGGTAGTGTCAGTTGGCAGTTGGTGTATGTCACCTGCCCCGCCCGAGAAAGAAAGAGGAGTTGAGGATGTTGTGTCGACAGTAGGTTACAAAGAATGGGGGGTCCCTGGAGGTGGTAAAACTTTAATTAACAGGTCACGGAGAACCAGTAGTGTGCACCATATTGGGAACGAAAGTCGAGATGGGGTTCCTGGACAAAAGGTTGACTCAGGAATAGGTTTATTCTTTGATGCCCTTCGGTAGGTAATACCGGTTAAGGGTAAAATGGCGTGTTCTTCGCTGGCGGGTTCCTAGCTATAATGTCGATTGTGTTATGTTAAAAGTGTTCAATATAATTGCTTTTATGGCCTTCTTACATAACAACAGAATGTATGTCATTATTTGGAGGTTTGAGGTAAGGTCATAGCCGACTGCTAGTATTCTTATCTTTAAGTCAAGGATTGTATCTCAATTACTAGGCAGTGTACTAGGTCACCTAATCTGATGTCATCTAGAGACTATCTAGACACTCTGATACCAACAGAAGTGGGAAACAGGAAGACTGTAGCTCAGAATTATAAAGCTACAGTGTAATCAGGCTCGGACTGGCCCACAGGGGAATAAGGGAAACCCCCGGTGGGCCCCTGAGCTTGGTAGACCTAAAGTAGTTTTTCAACTCCATATACATTCCCAGAAGAGGCAACAAAGCATAGAAAGAGTGGCAAAAAGCAAGAAACAGAGTATAGGAGGCATCTACAGTCATTTACATTAGATGTAAGGTGAGACCCTAACATAAACTCAATAAAAACTCAATTGGTGAGCCCCTAGTGTGAACTCCACCTGTGGGCCCTAGACTCCCCAGTCCGACACTGAGTGTAATTATAAAGCTAAGTGTAAGAGAGGCAGAGGGGGAAGGAAATTGGGATGCACACTACCCGATGTGACCAATGATTAGGATCACAAGTGCCAGCTGGGATTCGGTGCTGAAACAGGGAGCAGTGAATAACAATAATAGCGTTTTGGACTGGTAGACTATGCACTTAACAAGAGTTAAGGGCTGTGAAGTTGCAAAGTTGAGAAATTCTTGTGCTTAGATAAAGGCATTCTCTCGTCAGTTTGGAAACACTTTAAAAAATAGTCCATTTTAAAACATTGCACATGACACTGGAAAAAGAACACCAGCAACTAATACGAACCAGAAATGAAAAGAGTCATAAGATCCGAGGAAACACATTGAACTAAAGAGTGCATAACTTCAAACACAGTTTTACGGGGTCACAAGTTAAAATTTAAAGATAACAACTACAGACCTGAATAAGCTTATCATTTAAAAAAAAGTCTACATAGTAGATGATCCTTTTATCAATGGTAAATGGCACAAACGGGGTCATAGTCTTCAGAGATAGATGCACAAAGAAAACTACCTGAGAAGAGAGGTGATGTCTGAGCATGTGCGACCAGGACTGAGGAGCTTACAGCCTTGGTCGTATCCCCTGGAGACGAGCTGTAAACAATGGATCACTAAAGGAGCAGCTAAAACAAAACCGGTGCAGAATTTTTAATAATGATGAATGGTGAAAATGTTTATTATTTAATTTTCAAACTTCCCACATCAACTTTACTTCATGGCAAAACCCCTTGGTTTTTTGGACGGGTATTTGAAAAAAGAAAAAATGTTTGTAGTTTTTTGGACGGGTACTGGACCATACTTGCTTTGAAGGGAAAAGATTGCCATAAAAAGGACACTAAAATAAATATATTTTGTATGGGAAAATAAAGGCTTTTAGGATGCAGGTTCCTTGTAATTGAAAAGCTGCTTGTTATCTGTAATGAAGGTCCCATGCACCAGTAAATCTGCTTGTCCTTTTTATTTAAATAAGTATGTATATTTTTTTTAAGGCTATCCGCCATCAGTTTTGAGCACATCAAACTGCTAACAGCGTTCTAAAGGTCCTGTGAAATCAAGTTTAGCCATACCTATGGTGCTGATCATATTGCAAAAATAAAAGAGAAAACAAAATCTTAATCACTCACTTGCTAATGAGTTGCAAAGTATTTGCTGGGCTTTTCTGAACAAAAGAAGTGTCCTGGCCTCTCAACTGCAAACCCTCCACAACCCCTTCACTCTGCTCATGAGTGACAGCCCCAGTGGTCTCCAGCTGGTTAGGATATAGTATTATGCCTTTGGTAGCATGGCTGTTTAAATGTGTATGTACTGTACATGTGCAAGTACAGGAGTTGCTACTTAATTTTCCTTGGGTTAGATTACAATTCTTTCATATTTGTCTTGTTGTTGCATGTGTAAGGCCGGGTTTACATGGCGTATAGTGACGCCTACCTATGCGCTTTGCTATATGCCTGCTGTTAAAAGTACGCACTGGCCAGTGCGTACTTTTAACAACGCTCCAGCCTGGCTCCCATTCAGTTCCATGCCGTAAAAGAGTGCTATGATTTTCCAGTATTTGCAGGGCATATTTCAGGTGCATTGCAGCGCAATTATGCTCCGAAGTACGCCCGAAAATATGCTGTGTGAACATACCCTATGGGATATAATATGTTATATCAGTAACACCTCTTCATATGACCATAAAAGTGTCACATATTATAAACAGGAGTGAAAAGTTTGCTTGCAGAACGTAGGGAGATTGCTATATAACAGCCCTAGTTGGAGGACAAAGCCAGTTTTAGTGAGTTCTTGATTCAGTTCCATTTTGCAGCAAAAGTGACAAAAGGTATGTTCACACAGCATAATTTTGAAGTGCAAGTTTACGTTTCAAAATCGGCTTCAAAATATGCCTAATTAGAGGCATATTTTGAAGTTTATTTTTCTCTGGAGTGTATTTTGAGTCATGATGAAAATACCCTCCAGCATTGTTTCAATTGGATTTTACTGGCCTAAACACCTAAAGAATTGACAAGGCACTTAAATTCACCCCAGTAAAATTATCCAAAAATACATGCCACAGTTTTATGCTGGTAAAATTTTACATTGCAGTCAATAAAAGCTAAATAGAATATTGTTTGAAGTGTATTTTGACGCAATATACGAGCCATAACAACCGTAAAATTATGTTGTGGGAACATACACGAAGGGTTGAGGGCGGCGATGGCCTGGACGCAGAATTCCTCATAACAACATGATTCAGTGAGAAGCTCATAGACAATTTGATAAACGGTTATTTCTAACATCACTGTTCAGAAGTGAGCGCTCCAAATGGTGATGTCAGAAAATAGCATGTGACTGCTGTAGCACTCACAGGAAGACTGCCAGGAGCTGGAAGTGAACAGAAGAACCAGGCAAGCGGCCAGCAGAATTATCGTTAAAATAGAGCTGAGTGGGGAGATGTTTTTTTTTATTCCATTAAAGCAGCGCCCTCTTCATTTTAGTTTAAAAATAAAAAAAAATTGGACCAAACCTTTAAGGGTACGTCCACACAATGAATAAAATTTACTTGTCAGATTCCACTATTGAAAACCGCGTCAGATTATGCGCTTTTTAACAAGTATTTCACATGGTATTGCATGTGGCTTTAGGGTCATTTTTTTACCTGTGGTTTACAGTCAGAAATGAGTTCCATTCATTTCTATGTGGTTTTGGATGCGTTATACACAAGGTTTTTAGCCATCCCCATTGACTTCAATAGAAAATTTTCATGTGTTTTCCATGTGGAATACAACCAAAGAATGAACATGTTCTAAGTTTTTTTACACAAAATAAAACGGCTGCTGAAAATACAAGCTGTATGAACTACAATGCATATTTGCTATTGAGATCAATAGGAATGGTTTACTTTCAGTTTCGGATGAGTATTTCAAGTCGGAATCTGCTTGGATTCCAACTTAAAATACTTGTCTAAGGACAAAGCCTAAAGGGAGCTATCTATTTGTCATCAACTCATTCTTTAGAAGAAATAAAAAACTTGGGCCTTTCGCAGCCATCTTAAGTTAGCTATGGAATTGATTGGTGTTGCTCGAATATGGTTCTGTTTGGCTTGAAACTGGTTTAAACAAACTTCTGAATAAATTTGGGATGTCCCAAACCCAAATTCTTTCTCTACTTGTAACCTTAACACTAAAGCTGGGCTAAGGGTGCGTTCACACGACATTGACAAAATACCAGTCGGTATTTTGTCTTTTCTTTGCATGTAAGGAGTCGGCTTTTGTCTGCGGTTTGTGGATTCAAGCTGTCCACTTTCACATTGACATGTTCATGTTCCGCCCAAAAAACTGGGCGGAAGAATGAACATGTTCTAAGTTTTTAAGAACACCAGTGGTGTACAAAACTGTCCGGCGGAAAATCCGTGCAATGTAAAAGGTTGACTGTAGGTTTACAGACGGTTTTCAAATCCGAAAACCGTGTGTAAATCCAACTGAAGACCAGTGACATGGGGACATACCCTAAGGGTTTGCATTTTACTAGCTTTTAAGAGTAAATTTACCATTTTCTGATGCTCCTGGTTACACAACTCAAACAGTATGTTTTTTTTTCCATTCTAATGTTACCTCCTTGCTCCCAGCATGACCTCACTTACATCACCTTGCCACTGTTTCAGTGTCATCTAATGTAAGTGATGCTGCACTGGAGCAATGAGGGGACATCAGACCGAAAGTGAAGCCCCACTAGGCACAAGGAAGGAATTGGAGCATTGGTGAATGATGTTAACTCTAAAAAACAGTAAAAAAAATCTAAATCTGACTGTCAACCCAGCCTAGGTTCATTGTTAGGCAGTACTGGGCAGTTTTTGCTCAAATTTAATTTTGGCTGACTCAAATTGAATTGCTTAGATTCAGTTCAAATTTGAAATCAGCCCAAATCCAAAGCACAACACTACCTTTGAAATCAGTTTTTCTATAAAAGGCCACCAATTGAGATCTGAAAAATTGAATCCTAAAAATTTTTATAGTGAATTTCTCCAGTTTAGAAAATGTAAGTTTATGCTAGCTTAAAAGAGAATTTCAACCCAAAACTTTGAAATTCCCAAAACTAGAGAAAAAATATACTGTAAGAGAAAATGTTGCACCTCTTTCATATAACTGTACTAAGTCTGCTTTCCATGAGAAAGGAAACTCACAAAAAATCGTTTAGTACAGCAGGGGTATAACAAGAATTTACAGGGTCTCAGAGCAAAATTCAATGGGCCTCTACCACATAAAAACAAAAAGCCGAAACAGCAGCATAAATAGTCTGTCACGGTCTGTGCTGCGTTCCTGTCCTTCGCTGCAGCCTCTGCTGTCGCCGTGTGCGTTCCTGACGCTGCTGCTTGCCCACCTGCGATTGCTGTGCGGCTTTTCCCATGCTGGCCATGCTGCTCCTCCATCTTGGATGCTGCCCTGACTCCTTGTTGCTCTTATGAGTGCGGCAGCCAATCTTCTTATTTTTTCCCACAGTGTGCAGCGGGGTTGGGCTTCCTCTACCAATCCCCTTCCACCTGTGTATTTATAACCCTGCTTCTCCCTACACTCTCTGCCTGATCCTTGATGTTGTATGTTGTGTTAGTGGCTCATGTTGTGCTGTTGATGGTGTGTTTTCTTAACTTGTTTGTTAACAGTCCGGTGTGCACAAGCTGTCTTGTTTGTGTCCATATGGTATTCCGTATATTTGGTTAATCTCTATATTGGTCTCCTTGTGTCTTTGTCTGAGTTTCCTTGCCTTGTTCTTGCCCTGGTCATGCCTTGGTTCCTTGCCTGAGTTTAGCCTTAGTCTCTGCTTATGTTCTTGGTGTTGTTTCCAGTCTGTCTATGTATTGTTCCTTTGTCTTATGTTTTACCCTCCTGCTTGGCATCCGTTTTGTCCTGTCTTTGTCTGTTTGTACCTGCACATGTCTTTACCTAGTCTGCTTTATCTTTGTTCCTATTCCGTTGGTGCCTAGTTTTGGCACTTCTGGCCTGTCTGGTCAGCTGCCACTGCTGGGGACTGCTTTGAGGTCGCACCTGGCGGCTGTTGGGGTAAGCCATCCTTACCATCTAAGGCTCTGTGAAGATGACCGACGGCCGCTTAGTTACGCCCCCTTGGAGCAAGCCCGGCAGTGGTCCAGTGGGTCCACTACCCGCTTTACCGTTCATCCATTACAGGCCATGGACTCTGCTGACATCTTGCCCTCTGTTTTCTTGGTTTATGTGCAGGTCTTGTTTGTGGCAGTTCCTTTTTTGTGTGTGGGAGTGTTTTTGTTTTTTTTCTCCCTTTTACAGGTCTTTGGTGGTTTAGAGTATCCCTGTCTCACTGGCTCATGGATCGCCCAGAGTGTCAGTGTCCCTGTCCCGCTGGCTCATGGTTCGTCCAGAGTTCCCACCCCCACCATTCTGCCTAGTGCCCTGTTTGCTCCTCCTGTGCACCTCCATTTCCTAGGTATTACCAGTACTTGCTGTGCAGCCTGTAGTTTGGTTTTGGGGTTAATCCCGGAGTGTTTTGGTACCCAGACCAAGGTGGAATTTCCATTGTGTGGATTGGAGGAGGAGGGGGCTTAAGGAGGGGGGTACAATCACGGTCCATGCTGCGTTCCTGTCCTTCGCTGCGGCCTCCTGCTTGGCATCCGTTTTGTCCTGTCTTTGTCTGTTTGTACCTGCACATGTCTTTACCTAGTCTACTTTCTTTGTTCCTATTCTGTTGGTGCCTAGTTTTGGCACTTCTGGCCTGTCTGGTCAGCTGCCACTGCTGGGGACTGCTCTGAGGTCGTACTTGGCGGCTGTTGGGGTAAGCCCTCCTTACCATCAAAGGCTTTGTGAAGATGCCCGACGGCCGCTTAGTTACCCCCCTTGGAGCAAGCCTGGCAGTGGTCCAGTGGGTCCACTACCCACTTTACCGCTCATCCGTTACATAGTCATTATTAAAGATATTTATTAGTGTTGAGCGATTGCGTTGGCCATCGACATCGGTCGATGGTCGATAGTCGACCATCATCGACAAGATAGTCGATAGTGAGCAGTCGATTATGAGCGATGACCATTAAAGTCTATGGGAGAGCAACAACACCTTCATTCTTACACCCAAACAGGGCTGGAGAAGCTGGAATTAACATCCACAACAGTCAAATGGATATGTGCTACATCTTAGGCAACACACTTAGGTTATAAAAGCCACAGAAAAAAAAAACACACAACATTCGCTATCCCTGTCTTGTACCACAGCCTGACCCTTAAACCTGCATCACCCACAAAGTAAAAAGTGCCAGAAGGCAGTATGATTGAACCATCATCTTACTTGAACTGGACATTGAATATCCCTGTCCTGGAACGCAGCACGAGCCCCAAACCTGCATGACCACCAGATTTAAAAGTGCCGGAAAAAGGAGTCTTTCAACCACCATTTTAGTTGAACTGGACATTGACTATACCTGTCCTGGGCCACAGCATGAGCCCCAAACCTCTGACCCCACATTTAAAAAGTGCCGGAAAAAGGAGTCTTTCAACCACCATTTTAGTTTCACTGGACATTGACTATACATGTCCTGGGCCACAGCATGAGCCCCAAAACCGCTTTACCCCCAGATAAAAAAGTGCCGGAAACAGGAGGATTAAAACCACCAATTTAGTATCACTGGAAAATATACTGTCCCTGTCCTGGGCCACAGCATGAGCCCCAAACCTGCATGTCCCCAGATTAAAAGTGCGGAAAAGGAGTCTTAACCCCATTTTTTTTCACTGGGCATTGACATACTGTCCCCGGGGGACAGCATAGCCCCAAAACCCTGC
>JAODAL010034367.1:0-44339 GCA_025379985.1 Phyllomedusa bahiana
CTCACACCCCCGCACACGCCAGATGCACGCCCTCACTTTCCCGCACACGCCACCCACTCGCACGCCGCTCACATCCCGCACACGCCCCCCTGCCGCCGCTCACTCCCGCACACCAGCCACTGCACGCCGCTCCATCCCGCAAACGCCAGCCACTCCACGCCCCCCCCACATCCCCACACCACCACTCGCACCCGTTAAATCCCGCACACCCGTCCTTCCCACCCCCCCTCGCAGCCCTCACATCCCGCACACGCCAGCCCTCGCACGCCCTCACATCCCCCCACCGCCAGCCCATCGCCGCCCTCAAATCCCGCCCCCGCCACCACTCGCACGCCGCCACATCCCGCACGCGCCACCATCGCACCCGTCCACCCACACACCCGTAGATATTTCTGATGTTAGTGGCTGCTTTTTCCTTTGATTGTTAACATAGATTTTTTTTTTTTGTTGTGGGGCATCACCCCCTACCCCTACATGAGCTGGTACTTATGTAGAAAATACATCCATAAAACTTAAAACCTTCTACAACACCCCACAGAATATATTATAACACACTCGTCACATCCATACATTATATTATAGTCCATCCATATACACACCTTACCTTAGCATGCAGCTGGCTCTTTCAGTCCGAAGTCTCGGGAGAAAACAGGGGGGGGTAGTTTTTCCCTGCTCTCACCGGGGGCAGTGCAGACACCCCTCCTCCTTTTTTCCCGCCTGATGTGGGGGGAAAAATGGGGGGCCGCAAACATACAGAGGGGGGGGGGGGGAGGGGGGGTGAGGGGGGGCCTTTTTAAAATATTTTTTTTAGCAGCCCGTGGACTTGTGAGGTGGGGGTGCCCCCCTATTGCCTATGGAGTTATAAAGGGCCCCCTGGCCCGGCAGAAATAAATCAAGTTCTTTTTTGCGCTGGCCGGGCCCCCCCATTTTTGGGGTGCGGGTGGCTCTTTTTGGGCTGCTCGGTGGTAGTTCCCCCACTGCAAGGGGGGGCAGGAGAAAGGGACAGGAGGCAAGTTAAAATTCTCCCCCCTGCAGCCGTTTGGAGACGCCACACTTTTAAACACTTACACCCTCCAACCGCCCCCCACACAAAAATTCACCACACCCTTCCCAAACACATAATTACCCTGACTCCCCTTCCTCTGCCCCATCCACAACAAAACAAAACACCCCCTCCCAAAAAAAAATTATGACACCCCCTCCCCGCACACACAAAATTAACCCAAACTAAATTACACACCCCCACCCACACCCCTATACACACCCCAATACTTTTTCACCCCCTCCCCTCCAACACACACAATTAGCCCCCCCCAAATAAAAAAAGTCGCCCCAAGGCCCTCTAAACATGCAAAAAAGTACCCCCGACAACCAAAACCCCACCCCCCCCCCCCCCCCCCCCCCCCCCCCCAGAAATACCCTCTGTTATCGCGCTTAACTTTCTGTCTATGGCATTGGAATTCATTTGATATTGACAACCCGGAGAAAATGACTCCCAAACCAAAAAACTTGTGAATCAAAAAATTTTATTAGCTTTGGTGAAAAACCTATATAGGGGAAGGTATTGTGAATACAAAATTCCTGGAAAATGACTTGTATAAAGCGGGAATCAATAAATACCCCCCTACAAAAATTTAAACTCCCTTCTCCCCGGGAATCACCTGCCCTGCTCCCCGGCATTTTGGGGGTCTCCACGCATTGCTTTGCTGGGAGGGGGGGGAGTTTTGGGGGCTCCCACAAAAACCCGCCCCCCCTCCCAGCACTGCTTGCACTCTAAGCTATTACCAGGGGAAGCTATCATCTGACGGTGGGTTTCGGGGGAAAGGGGTTCTCATACAGAGGTCTTCGGGTGCGGGATGGGCCCCCCATTGGGGGAAAGCTCCCGCCCAAACCGGGAAAAGGTTTGTCAATATGAGCCCCCCAGTCGGGTACATAATAGAGTTTGGAGGAAAAAAGGAAAAATCCATTTCACCTTTGGTCGAATTTGTGAAGGTTAAATAAGCTGGAGGAATGATTCCCCTTTTTATATTATGGACACTTATTGCAGTGTTTTGAGGTGGAGTGGATCTGCTTCGGGGCCACTTCATTGGGCCACCTTTCCCCGAACAGCCTGAATTCTTTGTGAATTTGGGTCAACAAGGGCCTGGAAACCCTTTTTTACAGATTTGAGGAAAACCCCTTGTCTTTTCACCACATCCAGAGTCTCTATAAATGGAGACTGGGATGCAGCCGTTAGGCCTACAGACCCCATCGTCCCTCCATGAGTTAGTGGAGTGTTTTTCACTTTGTTCATGATGATTGGTTTAGCCCTAGAATTGTCACTAACCCCATGGTGTCCACTTTATTTAAAATGCTGCCCCCTTGGGATTTAAGGGGCCCGATGTGTGGGAAGGAAGCCTGTTTTTCAGACAAGGTTTTGGTCAGAATCTTATCAAACCGGTTTTTTGTGATAAAAGTGTGAGTGAGTGTAAGAGAACCCCGGATGTGACTGATACGTTCGTGTTATACAAGGGTTTTTAAGGCTGCAGTCCCCAGGCAGGTTTCCTGAAGGATGAAAAGTATGAGAATCACACAGTGAAGTCCCATCATTATCT
This sequence comes from Phyllomedusa bahiana, assembly GCA_025379985.1. Classification (NCBI taxonomy): domain Eukaryota; kingdom Metazoa; phylum Chordata; class Amphibia; order Anura; family Hylidae; genus Phyllomedusa; species Phyllomedusa bahiana. The sequence goes on from JAODAL010034367.1 coordinate 2,595, forward strand.
CCAGCGAGACCGTTGTGTGCAGCACAGACAGCAGCGAGACAGGCGGCGAATGACTCCATAAGGTCCTGGTAGGTTGTCACAGGTGTCTGGAGCCGACTGCATCCCACAGCTCATGGAGATGCCATAGAGACAACATCCGGAGGTCCTACAGCTGCTCAATTAGGGTCTGGGTATTAAGGGCCAGGGTATTACTGGAAAGTCTTGGTCCTTGATCCCATCCGCCCCAGGAGAGACAATCCGCATGTAGGGGTGTATGTGATCTGCAAGGATGGATGCGACCTAAAATCATGTGAGAATGCCTTGCACATGAGTGAGTGGCCCAGTGTATTCCCTGAAAACCTTCCCCAGACTATAATGCTGCCACCACCAGCTTGTTTTCTTCCAGCAATGGTTGCATGGTGTTTATTCTCATGTTTCTCACCTGAAATGTCATTGTTTATTTGTTCCATGAAGCAGAAAATGTGACTCATCAGAGAAAACAACCATTTGTGACATCTGTCTGCTTCAGGGACCCATACACAGCAGGGTTAGCAGAGGTGCAGTGACATCCATCCCCTTCGGGTCCCATACACTGTAGTGTTAGCAGAGGTGTAGTGACATCCGTCTGCTCCAAGGCTCCATACACAGTAGGGTTAGCAGAGGTGCGGGAATCATCTCTCAGGGCCCCATACACAGTAGGGTTAGCAGAGGTGCGATAACATCAATCTGATAAGGCGCCCCATACACAGTAGGGTTAGCAGAGGTGCAGTGACATCCGTCTGCTCCGGGCCCCATACACAGTAGGGTTAGCAGAGGTGTGGTGACATCCGTCTGCTCCGGATGCCCCATACACAGTAGGGTTAGCAGAGGTTCAGTGATGTATGCTCCGATGCCCCATACACAGCAGCATTAGCAGAGGTGCAGTAACATCCATCTGATACGGGGCCCCATACACAGTAGGGTTAGCAGAGGTGCAGTGACATCTGTATTCTCCTGGCACTCATACACAGTAGGGTTAGCAGAGGTCCTTTTACATCCGTCTTCTATGGGGCCCCATACACATTAGGGTTAGCAGAGGTGCAGTGAGATCCATCTGCTCCGGGATCCCATACGCAATAAGGTTAGCAGAGGTGCAGTGACATCTGACTACACTGGGGCCCCATACACAGTAGGGATAGCAGAGGTCCTGTGACATCTGTCTGCTCTGGGGCCCGATACACAGTAGGGTTTCTGCTCTGGGGCCCTATACACAGTAGGGTTAGCAGAGGTGCAATCAAAACTGTTTGATCCGGGGCCCATATGCAGGACTGTTTCCTGTTGTGATAAATCAGCCTTTATCCTCAGAACAACGAGAGATATGTGTGCAGGCAGCCGATCACACCTTACATACCAAGCAAGCCAGTGCACCACAGGCAATTGCTACTTAAGCTACGTGACATACTAGGTGGTCATAGGGGGTCCTACTGGATCCATTATTGACTTTATTCGAAATAACTTATAGGAGTTTTATTACTACAAATATTATCTTTCAGCCTAAAAGGACTGTTAAATGAAGACATTTTCTAAATACATTGGGCAATAGATTTTACTTTAGTCATGAGATAAGAGACATTGTATCAGCTCTCTGAGTGCACCCACATTTCTATGGTAACCTGATTATCAGAAGGACATCAGTTATCTGATTAGGTGACAGCAGAAAGCTGGGAGTGAGGTCAGCCCCAGGGAATGAGATTTGAATAAACTAATTAGATTTAATAAGATTAGCTGCAGTAAACAAAAGGTACATGTGCTGTGAGGACTGAAAAGCATCTCTTTATCTATAATCTTGTTCGAGATAATCTCCTGCTCTGTCACAGTAAGGGCTTAAAGTTGATATATGCTAATCACCGCTGTACTATCACCCACAGCCTTAGGAGCTAGAGTGAGTGCAAAATGGCCTGTGAGTTGGGGAAACGTTGTGCTGAGAAAACCCTTTTAATACAAACTACATGAGTTTTCCCAGCCTAAAAGCAATGTTTAAACTGTTTCTCTTTTATGGTTTAAAAAAAAACTAAAAATATGTTTAATTTTAACAGAACAATTCCGTGAGATCGCTGAAGGAAACTGCGTGTCCTCACTAAATTATAAAGAAGAAGATATCAGGCAGCACTTTTCAGGAGAATACCACAATACCCTGAATGCACTTCCAGGACATCACAGTGCAGACCTGTCGAATAATCCCCCCAATCATGAGGATCCTTCTCCTGATCCACCACAGATGGTTGCCACAAGTTCAGACCTGTTATATAATCCCCCAAATAATGAGGAACCTTCTCCTGACTCACAGTTGGTTATCACAAGTATAGGCCAAAAAGGGAGAAAAAGGTTTTCATGGGGTCAATGTGGTAAACTGTTCACAAAACATTTAAGTCACAGAAGAATTCACACAGGAGAGAAGCCTGTTTCATGTTCAGAATGTGGGAACTCTTTTACATGTAAAGCAAGTCTAGTTACACATGAAAGAATTCACACAGGGGAGAAACCTTTTTCATGTTCTGAATGTGGGAAATCTTTTAATCAGAAAGGATATCTTGTTACACACAGAAGAATTCATACAGGGGAGAAGCCTTTTTCATGTGCAGAATGTGGGAAATCGTTTACAGAAAAATCACATCTTGTTAGACATGAGAGAAGTCACACAGAAGAGAAGCCTTTTTCTTGTTCTGAATGTGAGAAATATTTTACAATGAAAGCAAGTCTTGTTAGACATGAGAGAATTCATACAGGAGAGAAGCCTTTTTCATGTTCAGAATGTGGGAAATGTTTTACCAATAAATCACATCTAGTTGCACACAAGAGAATTCACAAAGGAGAGAAACCTTTTATTTGTTCAGAATGTGGGAAATCCTTTAGACGTAAAGACGTACTTGTTAGACATGAGAGAATTCATACAGGAGAGAAGCCTTTTTCATGTTCAGAATGTGGGAAATGTTTTACCAATAAATCACATCTGGTTACGCACAAGAGAATTCACACAGGAGAGAAGCCTTTTTCATGTTCAGAATGTGGGAAATCTTTTAACCAGAAAGGATATCTCGTTACGCATGAGAGATTTCATAAAGGGGAGAAGCCTTTTTCATGTGCAGAATGTGGAAAATCTTTTACAGTTAAGTCATGTCTTGTTACACATAAGAGAATTCACACAGGAGAGAAGCCTTTTTCTTGTTCAGAATGTGCAGAATGTTTTCAATATAAATCAAATCTTGTTACACATAAGAGAATTCACACAGGGGAGCAGCCTTTTTCTTGTTCAGAATGCGGGAAAACTTTTACAGATAAATCATATCTTGTTAGACATAAGAAAATTCACACAGGAGAGAAGCCTTTTATATGTTCAGAATGTGGGAAATCCTTTCGACGTAAAGACGAACTTGTTAGACATGAGAGAATTCATACAAGGGAGAAGCATTTTTCATGTTCTGAATCTGGTTAATGTGAACTTTGTTGAGAGAAGTCGCACAGAATGTGGAAAATGTTATATTTGTAAAGCAAACCATTGATGTTCCAAATTTGTTCTTGGATATTAACCAGCCAATAACAGTTTTTAAGTTCTATAACAATGTACAGAACACGAGCGCATTAGGTCTGGAGGTTAGTGTAAGTCTAAACAACAATTGTTAATAATTCACATGTGGGATATATAGTTGTGTGCAAAATAATAGCAGTGTGTTTCAAATAAATGAGAAAATGCTCAATCCTCGTAGCAACATTTATTTCCATATGCACAAAGGCACTGGGAGTACTGGGGTCACTGGGAGTTCTGCACATTCACATCCAAATGAAACCATGAACGGAGTATCACATTTTAAACTGAAGATGAAGAAAATGTGATAACAGGCTGCTCAAAAAAATATCAGCGTGCACATTCCCATTAACTAACTCGAATATTTACAGTAAAATGAAATTTGTTCCCAGATTTCGCTTTTCTGTCATCACTGAACTAGTATTTAGTTTTATAAATTTATTTCTGAGAACGACTTCACATCTTTGTGCAATGGAGTCAACTAACGCCTGACACCGGAGTAAGTACTCCAGATTACCTCCCCTTTTTGTGGGTCCCCAACCCATTTTTTTCGATACCTTTACTTGAAAACCCCTTTGGGATGTTTGAGTTAGGAATTCTATAAAGGTGTAAACCCCATTGGACTTGGTTCTTGGGTTGAAGTATGAGTGATGTCAAAAAAGTCCCAAAAGGGAAAAACGCACCTTTAATTTTTGTGGTGCTACCTACATAAAATCGGTTACACAATGAACACTTGATAAGGGAAAACTACATGGGTGTATTGCTTTAAAGTGTTTTACAAAATGGGAAATGTTTTTGAACCATTATAGTTAAAAAATTTTTGGGTTTTTGGAAAAAAAAACCCCCAAAAAGGTTTTTTTTACAGGGAAAATTTCCCAAATTTTTTACAAAGCCTTGTGTGCACCCCACATAGGTTTAAATTGCCGTTTGGCTGTTTCCCCACTGGGTAAATTTTTATCTATTTTTTCACTTTTTTTTGGGTACAACTTACAACCACCCTGCAAAATTTTGGCTAAGTATATCGTCTTCTTCAACAATGGAAGGTATTTAAACCCAAAATTTCTTTAATTTTTTTTAAATTTTGTCCGGGGTGTTTGAGTACTAAATTGGGTTTGGGTTTAAACTGGGCAAGAATGCTTTTCACCAGACGTATCAAAAGCATACTCTCTCGGGAAACGTGAACCCAACTTTTTGAGGTGTATTTAATGCCCCCAAAACTGGATAACCTCTACTCTAAGTATGTCAAAAATGGGCACCTTTTTTTTTTGGGAAATCTTCAGGGGAACTACATTTTCCCTTTTGTTTGGTGAGTTCCCCCCAATTTGAATAACCTGCATGGAAACTTTTTGTTTTGGAAGCTACATAAATGCAATAAAGTATTCCTGATGTGGGTTTTGCGTGAGTTTTAGACCTTAATAGTCCCAACCCCAATTGGACCCCCAATTTCAAGATCCAAAAAAGCAATAGGATCTTTATGATAAAAAAAGTAAACCTAAAGTTTTTAATGGATTGTTTTTTAGTATTTCCACAAAGGGGTGGTAGGGCCCAAAACCACCCACCTCCCAAATAATGAGGAGGCATCTATGTATTCCATAACCACTCCGGGGTCCCCGGCAAAGGGGGTGTGGGGTTTGAAAGGGGTTGAGGTTAAAACCTGAGCTGGTGTCTGACCTCTATGTGCCCCCTCATAATCCCCAAAAAATTTTGGGAATCTGGCAAGAAAAACAAAGAGTGACTTTTGATCACTATATTTACTTTTTTTGCCATGGGCCCAAATTTAAACCCCCTATCAGTTTCTATCTATTAAACAAAAAAACGAAACTTTTTTTAAATTCAAAACTTTTTAAACCTCTTTACACACTATTTAAAAACCTGATCTCAATCCTTTCTTTTAAAACCCCTTTTTTTTTTTTTGGAAAAAGGAATAACCCCCTTTCACATCAAGTCGGGGGAACCCCCCCCTTTTTAACAGGAGACCCTTTATATTATAGCAAATTTTTCCCTAGCTTAAATTTAAAGGGTTTCCCAAGCCAAACTACTTGGGCAGCCCGTCCCTAAACTCAAGACACAGAAAAAAAAAAGGCCCCCCTTTGTGGCCCCGTCTGCACGGGTGAAATTTGTAAACAGAGGTGAAGATCACAATTTAAAACGTCATCCTAAACCTCCCCGAATGTTTTCCCCCCCAGCTAACCTGGTTTTTAATAAAGGTTTAAAGAGGTCCAAATCACAGGGGGTCTGACTCCTTTTTTTATATCATGTTGGGTAAACACCCCATTCGGGGACCACCAATTACCACAAGAATCCACATAAACCCATTTCCCCCTTTTTCCCCCGCGCACCCAAAAACATGTCCGCAAAAAAGCTGCCACCATGCTTCATGACCAACAACCTTCAGTCAAATTGCCATCTCCCTTAACGGGCTTGCGCCCCATCTTCCCGTTTTCCCCGGAAAATGCACTGAAACCAAAAAAAACTTTCCAGCCCTGGGGTTTGGGTTTCATTTTAAATTCTCTCATATTTTTGCAACTGCTTGCCTCCCCTAAAAATGAACTAAGCAGACTGGGTTACACATTACACACCCCGGGGGCCATCTTTATAAATTTCCCCAAAAGCCCCTTCCTTAAATATTTCTAATATGCATATTTTTTTGGGAATTTGAACTCCACTGTACAATAACCCAGTCATATTACCCTTTCCCATAAAGTTTTCTCCTATGTATGAAATTGCAAAATTCTTTCAATAGAGCTGCGGGGCCCCATTAAATCCCAAGGTTCCCTGAAATTTATAGATGCCCTCAAGACTATATTCATAAACACTTCTCTTTCACATGTAATATTCATATCCATTTTAATAAAAATTTTAGGCTCTATGGCTACCCCCCCCTCCCACAAATCCCACCTCACAAGTTTCCCCCTTGAAGAAACCTCTCCCACCGGCTCCAGCCAGCCCCCAATCCCCCCATATCCCCAATGGGGGCATGTAAGAACTCCAAATGCCCAAATGCCATGCATCTGTAATATGACAGATATTTAAACACGTGAGGGCCCCGGTTTCTATTTTAAAAAATTAGGGGTGCATGTTATTTCTTTTGCAAGGGACTATTAAAGTATGTATTCATGTTTGTGGAGAATTTTTTGGTTTCCCGCTTCGGGGCCTTTGGGCTAGTGCGAGGGAGATCAGCGGGTGCGGTGGCATTTGGGGGTCCCGGAGGTTTTTACATGCTCCCATTTTGTATTTGGGGGGTTGGGGGGGCTGGCTGTGAGCCTGGGAGAGGGTCTTCAATGGGGAAAAATTTTTGGGTCAGACTGTTTTGGGGGGAGGGAGGGTAGCCCTAGAGCCTACAGTAAATTTTTAAAATGAGTATGAAAAATTACATGTGAAGAGAAGTAGTTTATGAATATAGTCTTGAACAATACTATACAATTCAGTGGAACATGTAATTTTAAAGGGGGCCCCCGCAGCTCTATTGGGAAAGAATATCCATATTACATAAAAAAGGAGAAAGCTTTATTTGGGGAAAATTTAAAAAAACAGTGGTCATTGTACAGTGGGGGTTCCCTAAATTCCCCCAAAGAATATCCTAATTAAGGGTTTTTTTTGAAGAAAGGGGCTTATGGGAAATTTATAAAGATGGCAGGGGGTTGTGGAATGTATACCTTTCTGCTTAGTTTTTTTCTAGGGGAGGCAAAGCCCGTTGCATAAAAAATGGAGAAGTGAGGGTGGAAGCCCCTCCCCAGTCGGGCTGAGGGGGGGTTTTGTTGGTGCAGTGCCCTTGGCCTGGGCAAAAACGGTTTAAAATGGGGGGCAAGCCCGTTATGGAGATGGGGGAATTTGACTGAAGGTTGGGGTTGGTCATGGGGAGCAAGGTGGCACTTTAGCAAAGGGCATGTTATGAGTGTGCGGGGCCGCCCGGGAAAGGGGGGGGGGGGGCTTTATGTGGAATTTCTATGGCCCCCCCAATTGGTTTAGGGAACCTTTAATGGGGTTTTACCTAAATGATATAAAAGGAAGTGAGCTCAAACCACATGTGATCGGGACCTCTAAAACCTTGATAAAGCCAGGGTTTGCTGGCAAACATGGGCGGGGGAGGGCAGGGGATGCGTTTTAAAAAAAATGGGTCTTTTCATCCGTCTACCCAATGTCAAACCCGGGCAGACGGTTCACAAGGGGGCCTTTTTGTTTTTGTGTCTATGGGGAATTTGGGGGACTGGCCCAATTTGTTGGCTTGGGGGGCCCCCTTACTGAAGCTATACTTTTCCCATAGATATTTGGCTCTCCTGTTTTAAAAGGTGGGGTTCCCCCAGATTGAAGATAGGGAAAAGGGGGTTTTTTCCCTTCCTTTTTAGAACAAAAAGGGTTTAAAAGAGGGGGATAGGATCAGGGGTTTTAAATAGTGGTGTAAAAGAGGGTTTTTAAAAATTTTTGATATAAAAAAAAGTTACTTTTTGTGTTTTTAAAAGTTTGAAAAACTATAGGTTTAAGTTTGCCTATGGGAAAAAAAGTAAAATTTGTGACCCTTTTATGGGTCTTATATGGCAGTTTTTTTAGGTTATACCCCCTGGGGTCCCCGAAACCCCTAAAGGTCTCTATATGTTTCCAAAAATTTTTTTTAAAAAAGGGCGAAAGACTCTTAGTACCCTAGAAAATCAAACCCAAAAAAAGACAACCTGAGACTATACTGGGCACAAAACCCCCCTATAAATGCAAAGTCTATCCGTATCCCCAGAAGTTTTTGCGTTCAAATTCCCCCAAGGGTGTGTTCCCCAATACGTTTTTGGAAATTTTCTAGTTTAAAAAATTTTAAATTAAAGTATAAAATAATCACTTTTTTCCCGCATTACTTTTTGTCCCTTTTTTTTTTTTTACTAATTATATTTAAAAAATCACTTTTTCTCCCCCCCATTTTTGTGCTTACTTCTCACTTACAACCTTTTTAATTTTTAAAATTGTTGTACCTTTTAAACAGGGGAGCAGAAATTTCCGCAATTCGTCATTGGATAACGGGGGGTCCGTTTTGCCTGGGCATGTTGATCCCGCCCCCGTTGGGGCCCAGGTTTCGCGCAAGCCAGATTGAGCTCCCACAGGCATCCATTTTCGATTAGGCATACCCTTTCACCGTGGTGGCGTGGGGCGATGAGGCGCGGCACAAGCGTTTTAGAACCCCGGTATATCTCATCATGTAAAACCGGAAACAAACGGGGGTTTGTGCTTCCGGGTGGGCAAAAATTAACACATTTGGGGCCTTTTATGCCAGTCCCCTCTCTCTGACACATTATTGGGGAAATTATAATTAGAAGGAGGGTTTTCCATTTAGGGTTTTACTTAAATACCTGTCTCCCTTTTGGGGGCTACCCCCGGACGAAGGCACTGGGGAAAAGGCTTGGGGGCGGTCTTCCATTATCCATCTGTCCAACCGAATCCCCTTGGACGTTCTCTTTTAAAGGGCAGGGATACACTTACTATTATTTTTATGATTTGTTCACTTATTAAATTGTAAAGTAATTTAGGGGGTTTTTTTTTTCGGTGAAAATTATTATTTTGGAGTAAGTGAACTAGCATCTGTGTAGTTCCCCTGTCATTTTTAACTTTTTTTATGTTTTTAAAAATTTAATAAATTATTTTTTAAAAATAAAATGTGTGGAAACCTTTCCATTTGATAGGTGTTCTGGGGTCTCTATAGGGGGGTTTGTGGTTAACCGACTGGTTCACCTCTATGTGGTCTCTATATGGCAGGTTGTGATTATAAGACTGGTGTTTTACACTAGGGGTTCGTATTAGCGTATAGTGGCAGATTACTTTTTCCCGGTTGAAAAGGCAGTTACACGGCATTTCAGAACGTTTTTACATTGGATTGCCGATCGTAAATACTTTTCTGAAATCAGTTGAAAATCAGTTGCAAATAAGTCCACTAAGTGGGGCACGTATTTGAAAACTGATTCCCGAGGATCACCATCTCCATTCATTGTGGGTGGTGAATGTCCGAAAAATTGACATGCACATTTTTTTTTCCCCCCGGATTGCCGTCGTCAATCCGGGGGTTAATCCGGGCCGGAAATACGGTGTGTGAACGACAGCCTTTTTCTATTGAATCAAAAAAAATTTGGGCTGTTACTTATTTCTACTGATTTCCCGAGGGTTTGACGATCGTCAACCCGTCCAAATCCGCGGCAAAATAACCGTTGAACGGGGCCTAAGAGGAGGTCCCTGACCCTGTGATGGGGATTTTTCCTTCTACTTTCTTGCGGTGTTTATTTTAGAAGTGGTGAGGTGCGTGCCCAAAGGGAAACGTGGAGGGGATATTGTAGTGGGCCGGGAGGGGGAAAGGGGATGGGGGCACTTACCATGTGCTAGATATGTTAGACTGAAAAAATGTTGAAAATTGCTATTGTATACACAATACATTCTGTTTCACATGTATTATGTGGTAAAATGCGCATTTATTCCGAAGGCCGGGAAAATTTTCATGTACAGTGGGTGGGCCCCCGAGATCAATACCCTTTTGGGCACTGGGATATCAGTCGGGTCAACGAGAAAATTTAAACAACCTCTTGAAATTGTATGGGTTCCTTTCCGCCATTTGTTGTCCCAAATCCCATCCTGTATTTTTCAAAGCATCTTTTTTTTGTGGTCCCTATTGTAATTTTTATCAACTTTCCCCACAAAGCAAAGAAGGATCTTCCCTTTTTTTCTTTCTTCGTACCGCCTTGACCAATCCTTCGTAGGGGTAAAAACATTTTGTTAAAGATAGTGTCTATTCGGGCCATCACTGGATCCATAGCTAAATCACTTTCCTGGGCCCTGAGAGTTATGCAGTAAGTGTCTTTTCCCCGCGGGGTTAGCCGCAAATTTCCCCGTCGACAATCCAAAAAGACCCCTAGGGCGAAGGGAGAAATGTTGTAAGGGAAAAGAAAAATCCCTTCTTTTAAAAAATTTTTTTTCTCTGGGCCCTTCCCCAAAACAGGGAATGTGTCGCTTTGGGGGGTTTAAAAAGAAATTTACATTTTCCCCATTTGTGGCTTGTGTTTGGTCATTTTATGGTTTTTTGGGTTTTTATTTTCCTTTGCGGGGAAAAAAAGAAAGGCGCCAAAATAGGGGAAGGGCCAAAAAATTTTAAAATTAATTGGGGGGGAAAAAAATTTAAAACCCCAAAAAAGTAAAAAAAAAAATCCCCTTTTTTTTGGGTTTTTTTCCGGGGGTTTTGGGGAAAAATTTTTTTTTAAAAAAAAAGGGAAGGGGAAGGGGGGTTAATTTTTTTTAGGAAAACCCGCCCCAAATTTAAAAATGTTTTTTCCCCCCCCCCTTTAAAACAAAATTTTGGAAAAAAAAAATTCCCAACGCAGCCCCACTTATTAAGTTTTGGGGGCCCCCCAAACGGGATTAAAAAAGTTTGGGAAGGGGGGTAACCCCAACCGGGCCCCCCCTTTGCCCAAATTTAAAAAGGGGGGGGGGCCGTCTATTTCAATATGGGAAGAAAAAAATTAAAAAAAAATTTTTCAAAGGGGCCAAAAAAAATAAAGTTCGAGAGACCAACCCAACCCCCGGTTTAAAAACTAAAGGGGAAACCACCCCCATTGGTTTTGGGAGGAAATAAAAACACCCACTTTTAAAAAAACAAGGGGTTTAAAAATGGGGCCTGGAATGTTTTTTGGTGGTTTACCCCTAAAGGTAGGGTGGAATAGGAAATTTGGGGGGTTTTTTTAAAGGGCCCAAAGGAAATTTCCATGTTTTTTGGGTTAAAAGGTACAAGGTTTTGGGGGAGGACCCAGTTTTAAACCCCTTTAAACCTGGGAAAAAAACCAACTTTTTTGGGGGTTTCAAGAAAGGCCTTCGGGTTTTTTCCCTTTATTTTATCCCAGGTTAAAACCTTTAATTTTAAGGCGGGGCCCAAACTTTTAGGTTTTGTTTACAAAAAGGTCAGCGAACGAAAAACAACCTTTGGGCCCCCCGAACCCCTAAAATGGGAAAACTTTTTTTTAAAAAAGGGGGTTTGGGGGGGAAAAAAATTTTAAAGGGACCCTGTTTTCCTCGGGAAAAGGCATAAGGCGGGGGTTCTTGTGAGTGGCAGGGTTTATGAATTGACTTACTGTCCGCACACCCAGCTTCTCCAGCTTATTAATCGTGTTGTGTGGGGTATCCCCCTGAAATCCTGGATTATTCATGAAGGATAAGTTTGTAGAGTGGGTGGGTGAGAGGCCTTTCAACTTTCTGGTTTTCCACCATGTCCGCCAGATCGGCATAAGGAGTGGGTTTTGTCTCGCTGCCTCCGGGATTTGATCATACGGTAGGTGTAGGAAGTTTATGGGCGAGATATTAGGAAGAAATAATTGATCTAGGGCCGGAAAGGTGAATACCACTGTTCGGAGAGACCAATCCGCGATGTATCGGTTCAGAGCCGCAAGGTTGTAATATCTAATATTGGGGAAACCTAGGCCCCCATTGAGTTTATGTTGTTGCAGGATATGCATTTATCAGTTTTTCATCCCTAGGCTTTAAATAAATCAGGAGCATATTAAATAAATAGAGTAGCCTTGGGAACTCGACCATTTTTAGAAGATTGGCTTTACCCATAAAGGTCAGCGGAATGGAGTCCCAGGACCTCAGGGTGCGTTGAAGGGCATTAGTGTATTTGGCCATGTTTTCGGTATAAAGTTGTGACAAGTTTTGCGGGAGGAGGACACCTAGATATTTGAGACTGGTTTTACACCATCGGATATGGTAATCTGAGGACCATAGGGGCTGTGTTGGGCCTTTCAAGAGAAGGCCTTCGCTTTTGTCCAGATTTATTGTGTATCCGGAGAGTCCACCCACTTCCTGTATGTCTCTCAGGGCGGCTGTCAAGGTCTCTTTAGGGTTTGTGATCACTAATAAGAGGTCATCCGTGTAAGCAGAAAATTTCAACTCTTGGTCATCCTTCGAGATCCCATGAAAGGTGGGAGACTGTGTGATATGATACAGCAAGGGGTCTAGTGATAGATTAAATAAGATAGTTGACAATGGGCACCCTTGTTTAGTGCCTCGGAAGAGATCTATAATTGGCGATGGGCGGCCGTTCAGCACTATAGATGTTGTCGCATTTAGATGTAGTAAGTCCAGAAATGCAGTGAACGTATGGCTGAAACCCCGACATGTCAGGGCAGCGTCCAGAAAAGGCCAGGATACTTTATCAAATGCCTTTTCGCCATCCAAACTCAAGAGCATCGCCATTGGATGACTCGGCTCCTGAGCTAGTAGTATAGCCGTGGTCGCCACTCTGACATTCCTAGTGGAATGTCTATTACTCAGAAATCCCGATTGGTGAGAATGAATGATGTTGGCGAGAAAATTCTGAAGTCTGCTGGCTAGGATCTTGGCCAATAGGTTATAATCTACGTTTAGTAGCGAGATAGGTCGATATGAAGCTACAAGCAAGGAATCCTTGCCTGGTTTTGGTATTAAAATGGTGGTGGAGTCAAAGAAGGAAGCAATTGCTTTGGATTCTAGATATATCTCGTTATAAAGCCTTGCTAAGTAAGGTGCTACGTGGGTTTTAAGAATTTTGTAAAATTCGATGGGATAACCGCCCGGACCGGAGATTTGCCATTGGCAGAAGACATAATTGCCACGCATACCTCCTCTTCGGATATTGTCGTCTCCATTAAATGGTGGGCCTCCTCTGATAAACTGGGCATGCGGACCGAGTTGAGAAAGGATGAAACCTTCTGACCATCAAACAGTGTGGCTCTATATAGTGTCTCAAAATAGTCGGTGAATGCTTGTTCAATTTCTACAGGATCTCTGAGAATCCTACCAGATCTCGGGCATTTGACTGCCGAAATGGGAGGACGAAGCTTCCAGGGTTTAGTCATATTGGCTAGCAATTTCCCCGGTCTGTTACCCCATCTGTAGTAGCGATTTTGCGTGATCCTATTGTGCCAAACCGTGTGCCCCTGCATAAAGGTGTCGAATAGTTGTTTCGCTTCTATGAATTTTTCCTTTAGGGTGTCTGTAGGGGAAGCCATAAATTAGTTTTGAGTTTTCCGGAGTTTGGAGTGTAACTCCCTAAATGCAGTATTGGCGGCTTTCCGTTTTCTCCCCATGTAATCTATCAGCATCCCTCTTAGAACTGCCTTCTCTTTCATCCAAATTAAAGGGACCTCTCCTTCTTGCGCTTTATTATCTTTTATGAATTGTTGCCATTGTACCACCAGATAGTCCTTAAACTCTTCTGAGTTGTACAGGTGGCTCGGAAATTTCCATTGTTTGTGATGTCGAATGGGGGTTGAAGTGCTCAGGATCAATTGTATGGGCGCATGGTCCGAGATAACTATAGGTAAGATATCTGTGTGTAGCACATTTGAGTATAACTGTAGAGATAAGGGTGAAGTCGATCCTAGAAAAGGTATTATGTACCTTAGAATAAAATGAGTACGATCTGTCCCCGGATTGGTTGCTCGCCAGTGATCATACAGTTCTAAGCTATCTGTCAAATCTTCCAAAGCGACACTTCTGGGTTCCCTACTAATTTGACTATTGGATCTGTCTAAAGAAGGGTCCAAAATTGAGTTAAAATCTCCAAGCATTATTAAGTTCTCGTGATCTTTTTGCAGCAAAACATTTCTGAGGTCTCTGAAGAAGGGGTCATTGGGAGTGTTAGGCGCATATAAGTTAAGGGTGGTATAAATCTTATGGGCAATGCTTACTCTGAGATAAATGAACATCCCGTCCTTATCCACATGTTGATCCAGTATTTCTTGAACTATGCCTGTTCTAAAGTACACTGCGACTCCCCTAGCCCTATTCGCAGTGGTCGCCACAATGGGTGGATCCAGCCAGTGTGCCCGAACAGGAACGTAATTGTTTGTTTTCCAATGGGTCTCCTGCAGACATATGATGTCTGGTTTCAGGCGTTTTAAATGTTGGAGAACTTTTCTACTTTTCTCTGGGATATTGAGGCCTGCCACGTTCCATTAGATAATATTTCATTCAGAAGCACGGGGATTTTCTCCCCCACAGTTGTTGGTACTCATCCTGAGTCTCGAAAGGGCGGGACTCGTGATGAATCATACCCAAAAGATGGATGATCTGAGGCGTCCCAGCGAGCGCCTCCACCATCCAGGTAGAGCAGGAGAGGATGGTGTGCCACTTCCACCCCGGCGGAGCTATCCAGGGTGGTCAACATTATGAACATCAAAAATGAAATAATTGGTTGCACATTGTAAAAGTACATTTGAAACTGTAGTAACTTAGTAACAGTGAAAAGAAGAACAATTCAATACAAAATGGCTCATGCAGCCTAATAGTGAGTGATGTATCATTGAATTACTGTCTTGTGGACCTCAGTAGCACCATAACAGCGAGTGTTAGTCAGAAGATCAGAAAGCTAAGGGACAGCACCTGATTAGTGACACTCTGAGCACGTGTAATCATTGCATTATTTGTACGCTCAAGCCCTGTTAGGGTCATCTTGTAGAAATCTTCTGGACGCTGCCTCTGCTGAGTCGTAGGTTTCTACTTGGCCATTATCATGCACTTTTAATTTTGCCGGGTACAAGAGTTGAAAACGAATATTACTTTCGTGAAGAAATCTGCATACCTTTCCGTTTTAGTGAAACCTGGGTGGAAAAGTCCTGGAACACTAGTATCCGATCTCCTTTTATCGAGAGTTCCTTCTTTTGTTTGTATGCTCTCAGTATTTTCTCCTTCAGAGTCCAATTGTGGAACCGGGCGATGACTGGCCGGGGTCTGCCCCCTTGGTCCCTACGCCCACCAATTCTGTGAACTCTTTCAACTATTAAGGGGTCTTTTGGCAGGTCCACTTCCAACGCCTCTGCCAGATCATTGATGAGACATGATGCCAATCCTTCTTGGGGTATTGCTTCCGGGATTCCTACGTTCCCGGTTCTCCAGGTCCTCCAATTTTCCCTGGAGCGCCACAATGGTGGCTTGCTGAGAGCTGGAGGTTCCCTCTAAGCTAGTTACCCCTTCTTCTATGGTGTTTGTGCGAGATTCGAGTTCTTCTATTCTTTGGGAGTTGGTCGTGATTTGCGATAAGGCAGCATTAATGGAGGCTTGTATCAGATCAAAACGGCGATCTAGTACTGGTAGGAGCAGTTTTGAAACCTCTTGTGCCATGGAAATAGCCTTCGAGGAGGCGTCAGAACTCCATGTCTCCATGTCTCTTCTTGCAGTTTGGGGCCGCTGGGTTGGAGAGTTATGGTTCTTGGCCTGTTGAGGACTGGGGCAGGTTGTCTGTGATTTATTACAATTCTTTATTTAGGAGGTAGGAGACTGAGTAGATTTATTCTTGGATGTTGCGGAGGAGGAGGATCTAGTACTTCTTTGGGTTGAGCGCTTTTGCACAAATCTGTCCATGCTCTATTTAAAGGAATAAAGATGCAGGCTCCGCCGATAAGGGGGGAGTTCAGGTGCTCTATGCGGTGCCACTGGTCCACTATTTAAACAATACTGGTTTAGTAATATGTTACATCTCTTAATCTTCTCAGTAACATGTAAGCTGCATTCAGAACCAGGTATAATCTGTTTACATTTTACTTATACAACAGGCAAAAACTGCAACAACACACGATGCAGAACAATTTATAAACAATTGAAATGTAAGGCTCTGTCTACACTGCACAGAAAAACGTCCGTTTTTTCAGCGTTTTTCGTTTTCTAAAAACGCTGGAAAAACGACTGTAATCATCTCCCATAGACTTCTAATGTAAGAATGTCCTGCTGTCTACACTGAGCTTCTTTTTTCTGCTCGTTTTTTTCACTGGTCGTATTTTGCAACATGCTCTAAAAAACGCCAGAGCAGGGCAGAAAATTTACTACAGGAGTCTATGGAAAGCGCCGGACGTCTTTTGACGCGTTTTCGCGGCGTTTTTTGCCGCGATTTTTCAATGAAAACCCTCCCAGAGACCCAAGTCCCACCTATAATGGGTGGTAACAAAGGTTAATCCTTATCAAATTTGCATACAAGTGTCTGATGTGTCCTTGTCTGTACCTTTTGTAACAAAATGATCATGCTTTGGCCGGTAACGATTTTTGCACTAAAATAATTTTTTTTTACAGATTTTGGCACTAATAACGTTATCTCGCCTCTGACGGCAAAAATAAATTTTTTTACGGATTTTGGCGCAAGAATCCATTTTTTAAGTTTTTTGGTTAAAATCCTTTTCTTAACATATTTTGACGCTAATAAAGTTATCTCGCTACTGACACTGAAAATCCGTTTTTTACGGATTTTGGCGCAAGAATCCGGTTTAGCTTTTTTGGCACTAAAATAATTTTTGTTACAGATTTTGGCGCTAATAAAGTGATCTCGCTTCTGACACAAAATTTTTTTTTTTTATGGAATTTGGCGCAATAATGCGTTTTGGGGGATTTTGGCACTAAAATCCTTTTCTTTACAGATTTTGATGCTAATACAGTTATCTTGCTGTATGGAAAGATAATGTGGGTTTTTGTGGATTTTGGTGCAAGAATCTGGTGCAAAATGTAATAAAGTAGTAGCACGCAGCAGCACACAAAGGACAATGTGCTCACAATGGCTACAGTGATCTAAAGGAAATGACTACTTAACATGCTAACTCCGCCTGTATGGTGTAGTTTACATCCAATGGCTTAATTTGTGCATACATTAAAAAGCAGAGCAAAGACGCTTCAAAAAACGCTCCAAAAAACGCTCCGAAAAACGCGTAAAAAAACGGACGTTTTTTCAGCTGCTTTTGACAGGCAGTGGACAGAAAACTCAGTTTCATGAACGTTTTTAGTAATTCGTTTTCAGGTCGTTTTTTGTCCACTGCAGTGTAGACATAGCGTAATAGTTCAGGGTGCCTCCAGTGTGGACCCGGGTCTAACAGGGGGTGGTGGTGTGAAAAGGAAATATAGTCCAAACAAGAAATTAAGACTGCCGCTTACCCCTTCACCGTGAGTGTTTTTGTCTGGGCTTGCTTCTCCTTAGCTGCTTCTTTGTATTCAGCTGCTGCTACTGCTTGCTCGTGTTGCCTTCTTTCCGCTCTGAGACCTGCCAGTCTCGCTCCTTACTCCAAATCAGAAAATTCACCAAGGAAATTCCAGCGGACCAAAGGTACTTCACGAACTTTTTATTTCATTTCATTCTTCCAAAGATAGCGTAAAAACGCCGACGCGTTTCGGGACTCAGGACCTTTTTCACGGCATGTAAATTCTGACATAAATTTCCTAAGTGAACAAACTTAAAAAACACGTCACTGCATCACATGGTCATGGCCCTGTGCTTAGATTTTAACCCTTGGATAGCTCAAATTCTACTGCCTTCCCTTTCATCCAAATTAAAGGGACATCTCCTTCTTGCGCTTTATTATCTTTTATGAATTGTTGCCATTGTACCACCAGATAGTCCTTAAACTCTTCTGAGTTGTACAGGTGGCTCGGAAATTTCCATTGTTTGTGATGTCGAATGGGGGTTGAAGTGCTCAGGATCAATTGTATGGGCGCATGGTCCGAGATAACTATAGGTAAGATATTTGTGTGTAGCACATTTGAGTATAACTGTGTAGAGATAAGGGTGAAGTCGATCCTAGAAAAGGTATTATGTACCTTAGAAAAAAATGAGTACGATCTGTCCCCTGGATTGGTTGCTCGCCAGTGATCATACAGTTCTAAGCTATCTGTCAAATCTTCCAAAGCGACACTACTGGGTTCCCTACTAATTTGACTATTGGATCTGTCTAAAGAAGGGTCCAAAATTGAGTTAAAATCTCCAAGCACTATTAAGTTCTCGTGATCTTTTTGCAGCAAAACATTTCTGAGGTCTCTGAAGAAGGGGTCATTGGGAGTGTTAGGCGCATATAAGTTAAGGGTGGTATAAATCTTATGGGCAATGCTTACTCTGAGATAAATGAAACTCCGCCCTTATCACATGTTGATCCAGTATTTTTAATATGCTGTTTAAAGTACACGCGACTCCCCCTACCCCTATGCAGTGGTGCCACAATGGGTGGATACCCAGTTCCCGAACGGAAGAAATTTTGGGTTTTTTTTCCCAAGGGGTTTCCCCTGAGAATATGATGTCTGGTTTCAGGCGTTTTAAATGTTGGAGACTTTTCTACTTTTTCTGGGAAAATTGGGCCTGCCACGTTCCATTAGATAATTTTCTTCAGAAGGGGGGATTTTTCCCCAAGTTGTTGGTATACCCTGAGTCTCAAAAGGGCGGGACTGTGATGAATAAACCCAAAAGATGGTGATCTGAGGCGTCCCAGCGAGCCCCTCCCCCCCACCAGGTAGGCAGGAGAGGATGGTGTCCCATTCCCACCCCGGCGGAGTATAGGGTGGTAAAACATTATGAACTAAAAAATGAAAAATTTGGTTTGACTTTAAAAGAAATTTTAAAAACTTTTGAACTTAGTAACAGTAAAAAGAAAAACAATTCAATAAAAAGGGCTCATGCAGCCAATAGTGAGTGATGTATCATTGAATTATGTTTTTGTGGACCTCAGTGCCCTAACAGGAGTGTTGTCAGAAAAATCAGGAAAGAAAGGGGACAGCACCTGATTAGTGACACCTGAGCACGTGAAATCATTGCTTTTTTGTACGCTCAAGCCCTGTTGGGGTTTTGTAGAAATCTTTGGACGCTGCCTCTGCTGAGTCGTAGGTTTTACTTGGCCTTTTCATGCATTTTTATTTTGGGGTCAAGAGTTGAAAACGAATTTATTTTCGTGAAGAAATCTGCTCCCTTTTCCCGTTTTAGTGAAACCTGGGTGGAAAAGTCCCGGAAAAATGTTTTCCGATCTCCTTTTATCGAGAGTTCTTCTTTTGTTTGTATGTTAGTATTTTCTCCTTGAGTCCCAAATTTTGGGAAACGGGCGATGACTGGCCGGGTTCTCCCCCTTGTTCCTACCCCCCCTTTTTTTTGAACTCTTTCAATTTAAGGGGGCTTTTGGCAGGTCCCTTTCCCAAGCTCTGCCGATCATTGATGAGAAAGATGCCAATCCTTCTTGGGGTATTGCTTCCGGGATTCCTACGTTCCGGGTTTTCCGGTCTCAAATTTTCCCCGGAGCGCCGCAATGTGGCTTGTGAGAGTGGGGTTCCCCTTAAGCTAGTTCCCCTTCTTCTATGGGTTTGTGCGGATTTGGTTTTCTATCTTTTGGGGGTTGGTCGTGTTTGCATAAGCAGCTTAAAAGGGGGCTTGATCAGTTTAAAACGGCGATTAGTACTGGGGGAGCAGTTTTTGAAACCTCTTTTGGCCCTGGAAATAGCCTTCGAGGAGGCGTCAGAACTCCATGTCTCCATGTCTCTTCTTGCAGTTTGGGGCCGCTGGGTTGGAGAGTTATGGTTCTTGGCCTGTTGAGGACTGGGGCAGGTTGTCTGTGATTTATTACAATTCTTTATTTAGGAGGTAGGAGACTGAGTAGATTTATTCTTGGATGTTGCGGAGGAGGAGGATCTAGTACTTCTTTGGGTTGAGCGCTTTTGCACAAATCTGTCCATGCTCTATTTAAAGGAATAAAGATGCAGGCTCCGCCGATAAGGGGGGAGTTCAGGTGCTCTATGCGGTGCCACTGGTCCACTATTTAAACAATACTGGTTTAGAAATTTATGTTACATTCTTAATTCTTCTCAGTAACATGTTAGCTGCATTCGAACCGGGTTATAATCTGTTTACATTTTACTTATACAACAGGCAAAAACTGCAACAACACACGATGCAGAACAATTTATAAACAATTGAAATGTAAGGCTCTGTCTACACTGCACAGAAAAACGTCCGTTTTTTCAGCGTTTTTCTTTTTTCTAAAACCCTGGAAAACGACTGTAATCATCTCCCATAGACTTTAATGTAAGAATGTCTGCTGTTATCACTGAGCTTTTTTTTTTCTGCTCGTTTTTTTCACTGGTCGTATTTTGCACACTGCTCTAAAAAACGCCAGAGCAGGCAGAAAATTTATACAGAGTCTATGGAAAGCGCCGGACGTTCTTTGACGCGTTTTCGCGGCGTTTTTGCCGCGATTTTTCAATGGAAAACTCCCAGAGACCCAAGTCCCACCTATAATGGGTGGTAACAAAGGTTAATCCTTATCAAATTTGCATACAAAGTGTCTGATGTGTCCTTGGTCTGTACCTTTTGTAACAAAATGATCATGCTTTGGCCGGTAACGATTTTTGCACTAAAATAATTTTTTTTTTACAGATTTTGGGCACTAATAACGATTTATCTCGCCTCTGACGGCAAAAATAAATTTTTTTACGGATTTTGGCGCAAGAATCCATTTTTTAAGTTTTTTGGTTAAAATCCTTTTCTTAACATAGTTTGACGCTAATAAAGTTATCTCGCTACTGACACTGAAAATCCGTTTTTTACGGATTTTGGCGCAAGTATCCGGTTTTGCTTTTTTGGCACTAAAATAATTTTTGTTACAGATTTTGGCGCTAATAAAGTGATCTCGCTTCTGACAAAAACATTTTTTTTTTACGGAATTTGGCGCAATAATGCGTTTTTGGGGATTTTGGCACTAAAATCCTTTTCTTTACAGATTTTGATGCTAATACAGTTATCTTACTGTATGGAAAGATAATGTGGGTTTTGTGGATTTTGATGCAAGAATCTGGTGCAAAATGTAATAAAGTAGTAGCTCGCAGCAGCACACAAAGGACAATGTGCTCACAATGGCTACAGTGATCTAAAGGAAATGACTACTTAACATGCTAACTCCGCCTGTATGGTGTAGTTTACATCCAATGGCTTAATTTGTGCATACATTAAAAAGCAGAGCAAAGACGCTTCAAAAAACGCTCCAAAAAAACGCTCCAATAAATGGACGTTTTCTCAGCTGCTTTTGACAGGCAGTGGACAGAAAACTCAGTTTCATGAACGTTTTTAGTAATTCTTTTTCAGGTCGTTTTTTGTCCACTGCAGTGTAGACATAGCCTAATAGTTCAGGGTGCCTCCAGTGTGGACCCGGGTCTACCAGGGGGTGGTGGTGGTGTGAAAAGGAAATATAGTCCAAACAAGAAATTAAGACTGCCGCTTACCCCTTCACCGTGAGTGTTTTTGTCTGGGCTTGCTTCTCCTTAGCTGTTTCTTTGTATTCAGCTGCTGCTACTGCTTGCTCGTGTTGCCTTCTTTCCGCTCTGAGACCTGCCAGTCTCGCTCCTTACTCCTAATCAAAAATTCACCAAGGAAATTCCCAGCGGACCAAAGGTACTTCACCGAACTTTTTATTTTCATTTCATTCTTCCACAAAATAGCGTAAAAACGCCGACGCGTTTGGGGGACCCACAGGACCCTTTTTCACGGAAATGTAAATTCTGACACAAACATTTCCTAAGTGAACAAACTTAAAAACACGTCACTGCATCACATGGTCATGGGCGTGTGCTTAGATTTTAACCCTTGGATAGCTCAAATTCTACTGCCTTCCCTTTCATCCAAATTAAAGGGACATCTCCTTCTTGCGCTTTATTATCTTTTATGAATTGTTGCCATTGTACCCCCAGATAGTCCTTAACTCTTCTGATTGTACAGGTGGCTCGGAAATTTCCATTGTTTGTGATTTTCGAATGGGGTTGAAGTGCTCAGGATCAATTGTATGGGCGCATGGTCCGAGATAACTATAGGTAAGAATATTTGTGTGTAGCACATTTGAGTATAAACTGTGTAGAATAAGGGTGAAGTCGATCCTAGAAAAGGTATTATGTACCTTAAATAAAATTGATTACGATCTGTCCCCCGGATTGTTGCTCGCCAGTGATCATAACAGTTCTAAGCTATCTGTCAAATCTTCCAAAGCGACACTACTGGGTTCCCCTTTACTAATTTGACTATTGGATCTGTCTAAAGAAGGGTCCCAAAATTGAGTTAAAAATCTCCAAGCACTATTAAGTTCTCGTGATCTTTTTGCAGCAAAACATTTCTGAGGTCTTGAAGAAGGGGTAAATTGGGGAGTGTTAGGCGCATATAAGTTAAGGGTGGTATAAATCTTATGGGCAATGTTTTACTCTGAGATAAATGAACATCCCGTCCTTATCCACATGTTGATCCAAGAAATTTCTTGAAATATGCCTGTTCTAAAGTACACTGCGACTCCCCTAGCCCTATTCGCAGGGGTTTCGCCACAATGGGTGGATCCGGGCCAGTGTGCCCGAACAGGAACGAAAATGTTGTTTTCCAATGGGTCTCCCCGCGACATATGGGTGTCTGGTTTCAGGCGATTTAAATGTTGGAGAACTTTTCTACTTTTCTCTGGGATAGTGAGGCCTGCCACGTTCCATTAGATAATATTTCATTCAGAAGCACGGGGATTTTCTCCCCCACAGTTGTTGGTACTCATCCTGAGTCCGAAAGGGCGGGACTCGTTGGGTGAATCATACCCCAAAAAAATTTGGGTGATCTGAGGCGTCCCAAGCGAGCGCCTCCACCATCCAGGTAGAGCAGGAGAGGATGGGGTGCCACTTCCACCCCCGGCGGAGCTATCCCAGGGTGGTCAACATTTATGAACATCAAAAAAGAAAAAAATTGGTTCACATTGTAAAAGTACATTTGAAACTGTAGTAACTTATAACAGTGAAAAGAAGAACAATTCAATACAAAAATGGCTCATGCAAGCCTAATAGTGAGTGAATGTATCATTGAATTACTGGGCTTGTGGACCTCAGTAGCAAACCAAACACGAGTGTTAGTCAGAAAAATCAGAAAGCTAAGGGACAGCACCTGATTAGTGACACTCTGAGCACGTGTAATCATTGCATTATTTGTACGTCAAGCCCTGTTAGGGTCATCTTGTAGAAAATCTTCTGGACGCTGCCTCTGCTGAGTCGTATGTTTTCTACTTGGCCATTAATCATGCACTTTTAATTTTGCCGGGTACAAGAGTTGAAACGAATATTTACTTTCGTGGAAGAAATCTGCATACCTTTCCGTTTTAGTGAAACTGGGGGAAAAGTCCTGGAACACTAGTATCCGATCTCCTTTTTTCGAGAGTTCCTTCTTTTGTTTGTAAAGCTCTCAGTATTTTTCTCCTTTCAGATCCAAATTTTTGGAACCGGGGATGAAATGGCCGGGTTCTGCCCCCTTGTTCCCTACGCCCACCAATTCTGTGAACTCTTTCAAAACTATTAAGGGGGGCTTTTGGCAGGTCCACTTCCAACGCCTCTGCCAGATCATTGATGAGACATGATGCCAATCCTTCTTGGGGTATTGCTTCCGGGATTCCTACGTTCCCGGTTCCCAGGTCCTCCAATTTCCCTGGAGCGCCGCAATGGTTGGGCTTTCTGAGAGCTGGAGGTTCCCTCTAAGCTAGTTACCCCTTCTTCTATGGTGTTTTTTTGCGAGATTCGAGTTTTTTCTATTCTTTTTGGGGGTTGGTCGTGATTGCGATAAAGGCAGCATTAAAAGGAGGGTTGTATCAGATCAAAACGGCGATCTAGTACTGGTAGGAGCAGTTTTGAAACCTCTTGTGCCATGGAAATTAGCCTCGAGGGGGCGTCGAACTTCCATGTCTTTCCCTGTCCTCTTCTTGCAGTTTGGGGCCGCTGGGTTGGAGAGTTATGGTTTTTTGGCCTGTTGAGGACTGGGGCAGGTTGTCTGTGATTTTTTTACAATTCTTTATTTAGGAGGTAGGGGGGACTGAGTAGATTTATTCTTGGATGTTTGCGGAGGAGGAGGATCTAGTATTTTCTTTGGGTTGAGCGCTTTTGCACAAATCTGTCCATGCTCTATTTAAAGGAATAAAGATGCAGCTCCGCCGATAAGGGGGGAGTTCAGGTGCTCCATGCGGTGCCACGGGTTCCACTTATTTAAACAATACTGGTTTAGTAATATGTTACATCTCTTAATCTTCTCAGTACATTAACCCTGCATTCAGAACCAGGTAAAATTCTTGTTTACATTTTACTTATACAACAGGCAAAAACTGCAACAACACACGTTTGCAGAAAAAATTTTTATAAACAATTGAAATGTAAGGCTCTGTCTACACTGCACAAAAAAAACGTCCGTTTTTTCAGCGTTTTTCGTTTTCTAAAAACGCGGGAAAAAAAAACGACTGTAATCATCTCCCTTTAGACTTCTAATGTAAGAATGTCCTGCTGTATACACTGAGCTCTTTTTTTCTGCTCGTTTTTTTCACTGGTCGTATTTTTGCAACATTGCTCTAAAAAACGCCAGAGCAGGGCGGGAAAATTTACTACGGGGAGTCTATGGAAAGCGCCGGACGTCTTTTGACGCTTTTTTCGCGGGGGTTTTTTTTGCCGCGATTTTTAAATGAAACCCTCCCAAGACCCAAGTCCCACCTATAATGGGTGGTAACAAAGGTTAAAACCTTATCAAATTTTGCATACAAGTGTCTGATGTGTCCTTGTCTGTACCTTTGTAACAAAATGATCATGCTTTTGGCCGGTAACGATTTTTGCACTAAAATAATTTTTTTTTACAGATTTTGGCACTAATAACGTTATCTCGCCTCTGACGGCAAAAATACATTTTTTTTTTACGGATTTTGGCGTAAGGAATTTCCCTTTTTTTAGTTTTTTGGTTTTAAAATCCTTTTCTTAAATATTTTGACGCTAATAAAGTTTTTCTCGCTACTGACGCTGAAAATACGTTTTTTTAACGGATTTTTGGCGCAAGAATACCGGTTTGGTTTTTTGCACTAAAAATAATTTTTGGTTACAGATTTTGGCGCTAATAAAGTGATCTCGCTTCTGACACAAAAAAAATTTTTTTTTTTACGGAATTTGCGCAATAATGCGTTTTTGGGGATTTTGGGGACTAAAATCCTTTTTTTTTACAGATTTTGGATTGCTAATTTCAGTTTTCTTACTGTATGGAAAGATAATGTGGGTTTTTGGGGGGGGATTTTGGTGAAGAATTTGTGAAAAATGTAAAAAAGTAGAAAGAAACGCACAGCCCCAAAAAGGACAATTTGCCCCACAATGGCTACAGTGATCTAAAAAAAATGCCCTATTTAACATGCTAACCCCGCCTGAAAGGTGTATTTTACAAAAAAAATGGTTTAATTTGTGCATAAAATTAAAAAGCAGGCAAACGCTTCAAAAAAACCCCCAAAAAAAACGCTCCCAAAAAACGCGTAAAAAAACGGACTTTTTTTCACCCCTGTTTTTGGGACAGGCAGTGGACAGAAAACTCATTTTCCAATGAACTTTTTTTAGTAATTTTTTTTTTCAGGTCGTTTTTTGCCCACTGCGTGTAGACATAGCGTAATAGTTCGGGGTTCCTCCAGTGGTCCCCGGGTCTAACAGGGGGGGGTTTGGGGTAAAAAGGAAAAATATAGTCCAATAAAAATTTTTAAAGATTTGCCGCTTCCCCCCTTCACCGGGAGGGTTTTTGCCCTTGCTTTTTTCCCCCCTTTAGCGGTTTTTTTTGTATTCGGGCTGCTGCACGGGCTTGCTTCGTGTTCCCCTTTTTTTTTCCCCGCTCGGGGGACCTCCCATCCAGCTCCTTATTTCAAATCAAAAATTTCCCCAAAGGAAATTCCAGGGGCCCCAAAGGGTTCTTCAAAAACTTTTTATTTCATTTCTTTCTTCCCCAAGATGGGGCGAAAAAAAGGGCCGACCCGTTTTGGGCCCCTCAGGCCCCCTTTTTTTCCCCCCGGCATGAAAATTTTCTGACACAAAAAATTTCCTAAGTAAACAAACTTTAAAAAAAACGTCATTTTACACCACATTGGTCAAGGGCGTGTGCTTAGTTTTTAAACCCTTTGGGGATAGCTCAAATTTCTATTGCTTCCTAATAGAATCCTTTGAAATTGCAAAAGCTATTGTTTTAAATTAATGCAGGTCCCCCTAAGCAAATTTGATATATTTTCGCCCATATGTTTGGCAGTTTTGAAATTTAAACCCAACATGAGATTGAAAAATGCTTTTTGCAATATATGCTGTTTTTCTAAAATATTAAAAAAAAAACTTTTTGACATTTTTTCCCAATGTATATACATGAGATCATGTGTTTTTATTCATGCCTCTGGGGGCGTTTATATAGTATATATTAAACACATTTTTGGCAATTTTGCGGGTTTAAACAACATGGGATTGAAAATTTGCTTCATCAATAAATGCTGATTTTCAAAAATGTAAGCATTAAACGTAGGGCTTAAAACTTTTTACATTTTTTTCAATGATAAACTTTGAGATCTGTCGTTTTTTCTTTGCCTCTGGGGCGTTTAAATAGTATATTTTCAACACATTTTGGCAATTTTTGCGGGTTTTAAAAACGGGGGATTGAAAAAATGTTTAAAGCAATATAGGGCTGATTTTCTAAAATAAAATGCATTAAAAATTCTTTCATTTTTTTTAAAATGTATGAAAAGGGAATCTTTGTCTTTTAAATTAAATGCCTTTGGGGAAGGGGGGTTAACGCATGTAAAAAACCCAAAATGGGCCCTCTCGAAACCCTTTTAACTTTAGGGTTCCCCAATCCCCCCCTCTATGTGGCTTTTTTTCCCCCTTTTCCTTTAAATGCCCCCATTTTTAAAGATAAAACCGGGCTTCTGTTTTTTAAACAAAAATGTCTGGACCCCAGATAAATTTATTTGTTTTTTTTCCCGTAGGCCCCCGGGGGTGTTCTCAATTCAAAGCTTAAATTTCCTTTATTCCTGCCTATGTATAGGAGATTGCAATGGGTGCATACAATGTAATAGAAAACGTGGTCTGTTTCGCAGTTCCATACGGGTTCAATTTAAATATCCTTATATTGGTGCGGGTTGGGGGGAATGTATCACCCTTCACTATTATGTTACAAAAATTTAAAAATTGTTTTTTCCCCACGGGGAAAAACAGCCAAAATTGTTGAAACCAAATGTATTATTTTTTTTGCTCATAAAAATTACGGGGGGAAACAGATAAACCCGCTGGGATTTTTTTAAACCTTTTTTTTTGGCACCCCTTTTACCCCTTTTTTCCAATACCCCCTTTTAAAATTGATCTTGATTTGTATCTGCACTTTTTTAAGAAGATGTTTTTTATTTTTTATAATCATCACTTTTAACCCCCTTGAAAATTTACTTTTTCTTTCATTTCTGCCCCCCTTTTCTTCTCTTTGTTTCCATAACAGATAATTTTGTTTCAAATTTTTTTCCCTTTTTAAAATCCCTATCTAGGAGGTGGGGTTGGGTTTAACCCCTACTCTTAAAAAAAAAAAAAAAAAAAAAAAAAAAAAACCTGCCCAAAAAAAAAAAAAAAAAAACCCCCCGATAAACATTTTCTTTCCGGGAAAACCCCAATCCGGGGAACAAGCTCTCCTAGCTTTTAATATATTCCCCCCCTTGGGGAAATCCCCGCTTTTGGGTTATGTTTTGGGGTATTACTTGGGGCCTTTTAAAATTGTTTTCCCCACAGTGCGGTTTTCATACAATTTGGAGTATATTTTCCCTAGGTCAGGTACCCCTTTTTAAAAACCCCAAAAACCCCGGGAAATTGAATTTTTTTCAAAAATTATTTTAAAATATGTAAATTTTAACTTAGCGATTGTAAATTGGGGGTACCCCAAAAATTTAGGGGATGGCTCAAAATCGGGGACCCCACACCAACAGGAGGTCGTCGATGTAACGTCCATACCATATAAATGTTTCTCCATATGGATTATTCCCAACCATACACGGCCTGCTGCTTCCCACCACCCCTGTAAAAATTTTCGCAATATTTGGGATGCTGATGCCCCCTTTGTGCCCCTTTCCCAATCTGTAGGAAAAAGGATCTGCCCAAATTTTTAAAAATAATTGTTTTCCCAACGGAAGGTAGACATTTTGTATGATAAATTTGTTTTTTCCTCATCACGAAGTTCCTTACTTATACTCAAGAAGAAATCAAAAGCAAACCAATAGCTAGGGGGTTTGGTATTTTTAAATACAGGTTAACAACATACATTTTCCAGCCATTTTATAAAAAGGGGGACCATACAAATTTTTGAAAAGTTTTGAGGACATTTTGTGCTACCCTTCAAAAAAACCGGGGATCCCCTTCGAAAAATTGGTTGGAAAAATGGGCCCACCCAACGGGCTGGTCTCCCCATTTAAACCCCTTTTACTTGAAATTTTGGGGCGTAGTTTGGGGGGAAATGATTTTATGTTTTTTTGGTTTTCCGTAAAATACTGGAAAAACCCGGGTTTTTTTTCACATGAAAATATTTTTTCTTTTTTTTCGATTATTCCCTAGTTTTAACTCCTTCCTCCAATAACTTTCCCAATTTTATTTTCGGGTTTTTTTCAGTGGGGCCCAGAGTCAGGGGGGATGAACTGTAAATGTTTTTTCCCCTGAATAAAAAAAAGGTTAGAAGATAAAATGGAGAAAAATTTGAAAAAGGGGAAAAAGATATTATAGTAAACAACAAAAAAAAAAAAGTATAAAAAGGGATAAGAGGACAAACCAAAAAGAACAAGTGTATACTTGGCACCGGGGAAAAAACAAAAACCCCCCAAACCCATTTTAAAGGAAGACGAGGACGTAGAATTCAGGATCGGGAGAAAGCTTTTCTGAAACTGATCTCTTGATAAAAGATCAGACCCGGGGGACTCGGATTCGGATATACCTTTAATGGGGGAAAAGAAAAAAACAAGGGGTGCACAAAAAACCCCGGGAAGGGAAACCCCCAAAAAACGACAAAAAAAAAGGAAAAGATAAGGCCGGAAAAAATAGGTTTCCCAAAAAAACAAAAGAAGAACCTTCAAGGTCGAAGAAGACCTAGAGAGGTTTCGGCGGACAATATGGGGTTTTGGGCGCCCAAAAATTCAAGTAGTGGGACAAATTGGGAAATTTTGGGAAAAAAGGTCTGAACTTTGTCCCCCAAAAAAAGAATGGACTTGTTCAACACTAAAGCGGACATAAAACGTTTTTTAAGAGACGTTAACTGTTTAAAAAGGGATTTTCACAATAAAAAATAAAAGGGACGAAAACAAAAAAAATTGAGGATGTAGAGAGGATGGTTTAAAAAGTAGGGGGGTAAAAATGAATATTTAAAAAAATTTTAATTTTTTGGGAAAAAAAATCGGGTGGAATACTGAAAGAAATTGAAAAGGGGGAAAAAGATGGGAAAATGAAAAAAGATAGAAAGGGAGTACAGCATAGATGACCCAAACCCCTCATCTTTTTTCCCTATCAAACAGGGTCCCCGCGCTTGAAAGCTTTTTAGGGAAAACAATGGAGAGGGGTCTGAAAAGCATGGTAGTTTTTGGAAAACAAAAAAAAGGAATATAAGAAACATAGGAATAATCTCAATATTCCCAAAGAAAAGGATTGAAAAAAATTGAGGGAAATAGGAATTTTTTATCTTTAAAAAAACGTAAAGGGGGTCAAAAAGTTGAAATTTGACATGGTTTATATAAAAAAACTAGTTTTTGGGAAACCCCAGAAAATAAAAATACCTATCGAAATTAGACTCTGGGCCCCCCGAAAACCCGAAAAAAAAAATTTGGGGAAAATTTTTGGGGAAAAGGAGTAAGACAAAGGGGTACTATTGGGAAAAAAAGAAAACATATTTCATGGGGAAAAATCCGGTTATTTTCCCCTATTTTTTCGGCAAAACCAAAAAAACATTTAAAATCTATTTCCCCCCAAATAAAGCCCCCCTACTTTTAAAATAATGGGGGCCTTTTAAGGGTTTAGAGACTCAGCAGTTGGGTGGCGATTTTTCTCCAACCCAATTTTTCGGGTATCCCAGGTTATTTGAAGGGGTAGCAAAGTGTCCTCAAAAAATTTTCAAGAAAATTTTTTATTCCCATCTTTACATGGGTTTACATGTGATGTTGTTTTAAACCCGTATTCCAATATACCCCACCACCTAACCCATTGTACTTAGAATACCCTTTTTGAGGGATAAGAAAGGGGAAATTCGTGATGAGGAAAAAACATTTTATATACAAAGTGTCCCACTTCCCGTTGCAAAAACAATTATTTTCAAATTTTACAGTCCTTTTTCCTACAGATTTGAAGGAGCACCAATGGGGGCATCAGCATCCTCCCACTATTGCGAACTTATACATGGCGTGGTGGGGGGGCAGGGGGTTCCCTTTGGGCCGGTTGGGGAAAAACCCCCCCCCCCGGTTTGCCCCAATTAAATCCCAAATATGGGCCCCCCAAAAAAAAACCAAAAACCCCCCCAAAGGAAAAAAAAAAAAAAAGGAAAAAAAAGTTTTAAAAAAGCCCCTCCCCCCCCCAAAAAGAAACCCCCTGTTGGTGTGGGGGCGCGATGTGACGTCCATTCCCCAAATTTGGGGGGGGTACCTCAATGGGCAAACAGTGTAACTTTAAAAATTTTCATATTCATATAATTCAAAAAAAACTTCATTCCCGGATTTGGAGTTAAAAAAGGTTTTACCTGACCTAGGAAAGGGATCCCCCAAATTGTAAAAGAAAACCGCACTGGGGGAAATTTCACTTATTTGGCCCCAAAATAATTTACCCCCAAAACATAAAAATAGCGGCCGATCCCCAAATGGGGGAAAATATTAAAGCTAGGGAGCTTGTTCCCCGGATAGGATTTCCAGGGGAAAGAAATGTATTATCGATGGCAGGTTGAAGGTAGGGGGACCCCCAAAAACCTCCAAAATGTGGGATTTAAAAAGGTTTTAAAAAAAATGGGGGGGAAAAAAACAGGGTCTGTTATGGAAAAAAAAGAGAAGAAAAGGGAGGCCCGAGTTAAAGAAAGTAGTATTTTCCAACGGGTTTTCAGTGATGATTAAAATAGAATAAAAAAATCTTCTATAAAAATGTGAAAATACTACGTCAAAAAATGCAATTTTTTAAAAAAGAATGGGAAAAAGGGGAAAAAATGTTTTTGCCAAAAAAGGTAAAACTCTACGAATATCTGTCCCCCCAGTACTTTTAGAGCCAAAAAAAATAATACATTGGGGTTCAAACAATGTGGCTGTTTTCCCCTGTGGGAAGAACAGATGTAAATTTTTTGTAACATAAAGTGAAGGGTGATACAATTTGCCAACAGCACCAATACAAGGATATTTTAAAATTTAAGCAGTATGCGAAATGCCCAAACAACCCCGTTATCATTACATTGTATGCACCCATTGCAAATTTTCCCCTAAAATTTGGCATACAATAAGGAAAATTTTAAAACCTTTGAATTGCAGAAACCCGGCAGGCCCAAAAGAAAAAAACAAGGGAAAATTTTTTCAGGGGCATCCAGGGCATTTTTGTTTTAAACACATGAGAGCAGGGTTTGGGATCTTTAAAATGTGGGGATAATGGAAAAGGGAAATAAGCCACCCTAAGGGGGGGATTGGGAACATAAAGTAAGGTTACAGAAAGGCCTATTGGTTCCCTTTCATGCGATAAACCCCCTTTTCCCCCCAAAGGGATGAAATAAAACCGACATATCTCATGTACTTCATTAAAAACTGTCAAACGTATAATGCATTCATTTTAGAAAATCAGCATATATTGCCCTGAAGCCCTTTTTTCAATCCCAAGTTGTTAAACCCGAAAATTGCCAAATGGGGTTTTTAAAAAATATACTATAAAAACGCCCCAGAGGCATGAATAAAGAATAACCCCATGTATTTTACAATTTAAAAACTGTTTAAAGTTTAATGCCCCTTTTTTTTTAATTTCTTTCCCTTTTGAAAATCACCCCCTATTTTTGCATGAAGCATTTTTTCAATCCCATGTTTTTAATCCCCAAAATTGCCCAAAAATTTGTTGAATATATAAATAATAAACGGGCCCAGGGCTGAATAAACGACATGATCTATGTATAACTTTTAAAAAAATGTCAAAACCCCTTTAATGCATATTTTTAGAAAATCAATATTTTTGCCAATTTAAACATTTTGCAATTTTAAGTTTTTAATCTGCCAAAAAATGCCCAAACATATGTGAATATATATCATTTTAGAAAAATTTAGGAGACCTTCATTAATAATACAATAGCTGTTTGCAATTTCAAAGGGGTTTTTATTAGGAACAATGAAATTTTAGCTATCCCCAAAGGGGTTTAAAATTAAGCAAAACGCCCAAGACCAAAGTGATGCAGTGACGGGGTTTTTAAGTTTTTCACTAGGAAATTTTTTGTTTAGAAATTTTTATGCCCTGGGAAAAAAGGGGCCTGAGGGTCCCGAAACGCGTCGGGGGTTTTTTAAAGCTATTTTTGTGGGGAAAAATGAAATTAAATAAAAAGTTCGTGAAGTTCCTTTGGTCCGCTGGAATTTCCTTGGTGAATTTTCTGGTGAAAAGGAAATAACTGGCTATAAAAGGCCTCATTTTCTATGTTGTTGGCGGTGTACTAAGTTTGTTATCTTTCCGTACTCTACTGGGAATCACTCTGGGAGGAAGTCTCGCCCACAGTTGTATGTCTCCTGTGATAAGAATGTGGTTATAGCAGAGAGTAAGAGCTGTAACAGTGTTGGTATGGTGTGCGTGTCTGAGAGTTATCTCGGTGGGTCTGTTCCCTTCCTAGTTATGTGGTGGTGTAGGAGGCAGTAGTAAGTACTATTTATATAATCACACTATGACTCGTTTCCCCTCCAGAACAAAGGTGTGGATTTGTCTCTTTATCGTTTAGCAGTGTATTGCAAGTGTAATCAGATGAGAACAGTTGGTTTCATCTGTCCTCTAGTGGTGTGATCAGGTACAAAAACCTCCCTTTATGTGTCTGCTCTTCTACAGTGTGAGGCTGGATGTGTTACAATAGAAAAACCTTAGGGTGTTTCCAATTCACTTTAACATAAACAAGCAATACTGTGTGGAACAGAATTACTGAAGACTAGTAGACATATGTACCTTCACTCTAGTGTTGCGCGGTAATAGCGCCGTTCAGGAGTGAGCACAGTGGCTCAGTGATAGTCACCAGTTCTGATCTTGCCAGTTGGGTTTCCTGGCTGAGCAGTTACAGGGGTTCCCTAATGGGTGTTTGGGGCATTAGGGCAGTTCCCATCAGCTGTCACAGAGAATCAGGGTTGCAGGCACAATCCTGTGGGCAGTGATGTGAGTTCTGTCTGTCTTTGCTGATGTCGACGCGTAGGGCCTAGGATGAGAGGAGTTTTCAGGAGTTGTGATTGCGTTTTCCACAGTAGGGCAGCTGAGAGTCAAAACCAGTCCTCTTGTGGCGCGGGTCTCTGTGTGGGGCAGTTAAGTCCAGGATCAAGGGCTATTGTTGCAATGGATGTGTTATACCTCAGTCCCTTGGCACTCAGCCCGAGCGCTGGGCACTTGACCGTGATGATGAGTCCCAGTATATGTATGTGCCTGCCCCCCCGGTGGTATCAGGGGCCTAGTAGAGCTGGAAGTGCAGGGACTCAGTTTTTTGTTGTTACAGGGTTGTTGGGGCCTCTCCGTGCCCGATCACAGTCTCACTGGGACGGGGATCCCGGAAGGGTAGGGGCATCAGGATTTAGTCCCGGAGGAGGGGGGGGAATAGTGTGCGATGCGCCCGGCCAGCCGTCGCGGATGTTAAATAGGGAGATCGCTGACAGGTCCGTGCACTGTACCTTACTGTCGGCTCAGCGGTGGAATCTGTGCCCAGTCGTTGCGTCTCGGTTGTCCCTCGATGTCGGCAGGTACAGTCTGGGCAGTCAAGCCGAGTCTGGGTGTCGTGTCAGGTCTGTGGGTAAGTCGGCCTCGCACCCTCTCAGTGTTCTCCCGTGTTGCAGCGTTGGGGGTGCCTTGGAGCTCCTTTCTCATCTCGGGTGGCACATGGATCCCCTCTGTGCAGCTCAGCCGCTCTTTTCTTCACGGCCGCACGTCGCCTCCAAGATGGCGCTGGATCACCACTGCTGGTAGAAGATGGCGCGGTGGCGGGGCATCCGATCCGTGGGCAGTCGGGGCGCAGGTGTCACCCCTCTTCACCCTCGGGGAGTGCAGCGGGCAGGAGTACAGGCTGCGCTCAGCTTAGGGGCTTATTTCAGTTAACGAGGGCCACTGCTCGTTACCGCCAGGCTGGAGTCCCTCCTTTCCACACTGCTGCGCGTTGTCTTCAAGATGGCGCCGGCTCACTACCGCTGTCAGGAGATGGCTTGGCGCTAGGGTCCGGTTGCACCGGATATCCTAGTAACCAGTCCTCGGGAGGTCGGGGCGCAGGTATTACCCCTCCGCACCCTCGAGGGGTGCAGCAGGCGGGAGCTCAGACTGCGCTCAGCTCATGGGCTTGCTTTTGCCAGCAAGGGTCGCCGCTCATTACCGCCGGATCGGTGCTGACTGGCGCGGCGAGTTTCACCGCTCAGGGACCCCGGAGCATAAAATTCTCCTGCCTCCTGGTTCCTTAGGACCCGGTCTAGATGTCTTTATAGTCAGCGTCTCTCAGAAATGCAGGATGGCTGTATTTTCATCTGGATACCATCAGGCTAGCAGGAGCTCCTGTAAAACGCGGCCGTGTTGGACGCCCCGCCTCCGGAAGTCCCTTTTTTTCTTCATTTTTTACTGTATTTTGAACTGTCCCGCCTTTTAATTTGATTGGTCAATACTACTCCATAGGTTTTAATGGTTCACTGTCGCTCCTATTCAGATTGGTTAGTTTCTGCCGACCGATGAGAAGCGCTTACAGAATTTGAATTACTGTACCCAAGAGACTGAGTTCTGTGTTGTGTTTGTTATTTGAATCTTGATGATTGAGGTTCATAAACTTGAGTTTCACAGGTCCCGAAGACTAATTAGTTGCTGTCGTGATGCATATAAATTTACTCCCACATTGCCTTGTATTTTTTACAATTTCTCCATCCAACCTGTCCACATTTTATATCACCAAAATCTAATTCTTCAGTTCCTCTTCCATATTTTCTTTCTTACACTTTAAACATAATTTCCATCATGACACTTGCTTGTCGTTCTTCACATCCATCATGTCATCTTGAAATCAACTTTGGTTGACAATTTCCATGTTCCATCAAAACCAAACATTTCCATTACCTTCAAAAGCCAACATTCCTTCGACTATGCTTGAGGGTATGATGGCATTGGTTGACCATAGGTAGCAAGGTTCCTGGTGTCATAACGAGGTTTAGTGCGGCACTGCCTCATGATATGTCCGGATCGGTTGCAGTAAAAACAAGATTTTTGAATTCGGCCTTGCTCATTAGGAGGAGTGCGTCGGACATTTCGCGAACCATTAGGTTGATATGAGTTGATGGGTTGAGGTCCCGGGTATACCTGTGCTGGTTGATTGTATAGTACCGTCTCAGGAGTCTGGGATGTAGGGCCCTTTAGAAGCTCTTCAAGTAGGGACACTGTAGAAACTTTCTTCAATTGCTGAGAGGATTCAGTCTGAGCCAACAAAGAACTCTGAGCCTTAGGAAAGAAGCCTTATAGAAAGAAGTTGATTTCCGGGCAGCTCCTCATATTCTGCTTGAATAGTTTCAAAATAATCTCGAATGGGTTTAAGGAGACCTTTAACAAACGCTGTTGAAAAGAGGATTCTGTGAGCTTTACTGTTCATGTCAAATCCATGGTCCTGGAATAAGGCAGACATCCGGTGACAATATTTACTAGGTATAGCAAGATGGCCGCTGTTCAACTTCAACCTGGAACTTCCGGGTTCTTTTTATTGCTTGGGACTCTACAAATATGGCCACAGGAAGTGGAAGGGGCAGGGTTTGGTTTTGCATTTCCGGATGCAGAGAGTGTTTGGACTTCATTAAAATGGCTACCGGAAATAATGGGAGGTTCTGGCACGGGAGCTGAGGGAAGAATACCGGGAGGGGCAGGAGGTGAGGTAATACAAGATGTGATTAGTGTTGGACGTTCCCTCCCACAATTTACGCAACTTTCAGCATTAATGGAATTTTTATGACAACAATTGGGACATTGCCAATACTCAAAACTCTCCATCTTGAAATGGCGGCAGCTCACTCCTTATACATATGCATTCATCAAATCCTTCTTATTTTTTACATTCAATTTCAATGTATTTATACTTTGCAATTGAACACGCTGTTCTCTGAAAAGCCACCATTAACTTGTAGAATGCTTCTGCAATTTTTTTTTCCCAGCGCCATCTCCCACATGTTAGCTTGTAATCTCCGTGATTTATGCACGTTCCACACAGAGGGTTTCATTAACTTTTTTTTCAAGTCAATCACATATTTTTCTACTTTATCTTTGAGACAAGCTCAGCCGGTGAGTGATTACAACTACTCGACTGCACCTTTAGACTGAGCGCTATAATTTTTCAGTACACCACAGAGATGAGGGGAGAAAATGAGAGCCCTCAGCTATGACCCCCCTTAACAGATGCTTTGAGTGGAATCCAAAGATAGACACATTTTGCGTTCTTCCTCACTGCTTACAAGAATTTACTGCAAATAACTCACTGAGATAACAACTAGGAGATAACTAATGAACTAATGACGACACAGACTAAGTATATTTTAACCCTTAATGCAGTCGCTGCCTAGGTGAAAACAGAACAAATATATGCAAATGTATATTGAAGTTAAGCCCCAAACACTCTTTTTTTTTCCTATATAATATCCTCTGCTCAAAAGCAGGTCTTATCAAAACTCAGATTATCTGTTTATAAACAGGTTACGGTCACTAGTCAACTGGGACTCTCCAGAAACTCAGATCATCTGTATATAACTATATCTGTATATAACTATAACAGGCTTCGGGTCTCTTCTTAGGGACTCTATCCCTGATATCTCATTTACATCCATCAGGAGCCCAGCTCCTGGCCTACACTGAAATATGATACAGAAAGGAAAATACAATCTCCAGTCATATGTACTTTACAGAGCAATAATCAGAGACATCAATTGGTAGCGTTTAAAAGGTATACGCATATGATCCGCACACCAGTACCAGACCACACCCTGGAGGCACACCTGAACGCCTACAGGTCTCCTAAGAGAGACGAGAACCCACCAACAGATTCACTAGACTGTCTGAAAAGGATAAGTCACAGATTTATCAAATCAGTGAACTTACCTTTTTTTGAATGGAATTGATCAGGCTCCAAGAATTCGGACAATCCAGGATGCCGTCGACGGTAAGGCGTCACCCCTTCTCCCCCAAGGATAGTCCTCGGGTCGCTTTGAGAGTCCAGCACCATAAGGTTGCTAGGCATTGGTTGATAAGAGACATTCCGAGAGAGGAATTTCTTTGTTTCTTGAATAACTTCTTCGCTGAAGCAGAACAGGCATCCGTTCCAATAAAGCTGGTGTTGAAAGAATATCTGATACTTTCGATAAGGATGTTATAGAGTAAAAGCAGTTTAAACAAATTAGCTGATGAGCTTAATAAGAATATAATGATGAAACAGACTTTGATGTTTTTTCCTTAAATTATCAACTTGACAATACAATTGCAGTAGCTTTGCAGAAATCAGATCAAGAAAAAATATGTGATATCTTAGCTGCATGTAATAGAGCCCATAACTGTAGGGCTTACAAATGCCAACTAACATCAAAATAAGTAAAGTTTTTAACATATTAAGTTTGAGAACACGAACTATACTAACTATCCCGTCCACCAATAAAAATTATATTTATTATACACATTTTGGAATTGGTATTAATGATTAGTTTCAAAATTATAAAAGGGTCATAAAGCAAATCTCCAAGCACCGTTGGTAAGACTTTTATAACATATGTCCCTCAATAAAATCGATTCTTAAAACCCCCCCCCCCAGGGTCCCCATTTAAATTCCCCTTTAAAAGGGTCCCTTTTTATTTAACCCTGAAGGGGGTTACAGGTGTCTAAAGTTTTTTTTTGCTTAAAAAGTTCACTATAAAGGGGGACCATTGGTTGAAAAAAGCTTCCGTTCCGGACACCTTAGCGAGCTCCCCCTTTTTTTCCCGTCCATTTTAAAGGGTAATTTTTAAACCTGGCCCATATCTCTCCTACCTCTGGCATTTTGTCCTCCAGCCAATGATTTAAAAGGGTTCTTTTGGCTGCCAAAAATTAGGGTTGAAATAATTTTGGGGTTTTTAACCAATATCTGAGAGATCATGGAATAGAAAAATCCTCAGGGAAAGTGAACAGGAGATTTCCCTTTTTCCCGGGCCCAAAGGGGAAATTTTTTTTACCACAAAAATTTAGCAGAGAAAGCCTTAGGCCATGGTTTCAATCGGGAAAATAGGTAGTCGCTTTTAAGGCAATTTTTGTTTAGGGGGGAGTTTTTGGTTTGGGGGAAAATGTTGAAACCAAAATTTTCGTGAATGAAGCGAAAATAAATCCCCCTCCTTTTTTTCCGCTGATAACTGTTTTAAATTTAGTTTTTCCCCGACCCCATTTTTCCCGGAAAAATTTAAAATGCTTTGGAACCACATCCCTTAATACTTTATTGTCGGGGAAACAATATGTCCCCCCAAAAATTAGTGAACAATGTTTAGGAAATCTCAGATGTAAACCCAAAAAAAGGGGGTTTGAAACTCTAGGGAAGGACCCCAAATATATGTAAAAAAAGGCCTTTTCAGGATTTTTTTGAAAACCCAAAGGTATGCAGGCCCTAAAGGGGCATTTAAACCCGGCGAAAACCCCTGCTGCTGCTGCCCTCTTCCCCCCGGCAAACGGGGTCCCAGCCCCTAGGACCGCGTCGGCAGGTTGAATTTAAAGGGGCAACCCGCCCCGGGAAATTTGGGGCAATTGCCTGGTTGCTCCCCCTTTAATTTAAAGCCTGCCTTTTTCCTATTGCCCATTGCCTATCGAGAAAGCTTTCCCTGTGAAGTTCGTCCTGATTACCGGACCTACCTTTTTGGGCCCTTACGCTCCCGACCACGAACCTCTGCCGCCTCCCTGACCTTCCTGCCTGTCCACAACTCCCGACCCTCCTGACAAAATCTTACCACGCCTCCCCTTTGGGCCTCCCCCTGCAACAAGTCGCGTCTTTGGAAGGGGTTTGGTAGACTCCCCCCTGCAGCAAGTCCACCCGGCTTGCGGCGGGCCCTCTGGTAAAAAACCCGGGGCCCCAATTTAGATTCCGCTCCCGGTGTGGGCTTCCCCCATCGTTTGCAGGTCCACGGATCCACTACCCTCGGTCGTTACAGTAAAAATCCACCCCCCCCAGGGAAATCCCACCAAGTTCCATTTGGCGGACCTAATGCCCCATTGTTGCCCAGCAGTCACAGCAACGGGTCAAACGGGTACAAAAATTTGAACCATTGCCACACATGATGCAGCAATTCATCACCGCCCAGCAGCAACCTCCGTCACCTTCTGTGGTTGTTCCAGCTCCAGTGGTTCCTCTGGCTTCGGTGGGGCCCCCCCAAACTCCGGCTGTACCCCGTCAAGTACACGGAAAACCCGAAACTCTGCAGGGGAATTTTTCACCCAATGTTCGATGCACGTGGGGCGATGGCAACCATTCCTGTCCGAACGAAAAAAGGGGGCAATTTGTGGTTTTGCCTTTCTCCGCGGGAAGGCCCCTGGCAAAAAAAAAGGGCCCCACCTCTGGGGTATAGGGGTACCGGTAACGGCGGGATTTACAAGGGTTTCCTCAGGGGAAATTTCCCCAGCGTGTTTAAAGGGAAACCAAACACGTGCCTCCTAAGGCCGAACGGCCCTCCTGACCCTGCCCAGGGGGGTTCGGGCTTTGGGGGTTCCGCACCTTTGCCTCAGAGTTTTAAATTTTGGGAAAGAAGCCCTCGGGGCGCCACCTTTTAAAAAAGGGGGCCCCCCAGTCGGGGGTTTTTAGGATGTGGTTTTGGGCCCCGAAAAAAAGACATCCCATCCTCCCTCAGCAACTTGATGCGGTTGGCCACCCGCATCAACGTGTGTTTTGCCGAAAGGGAAGAAGAGCTTCGTCAAGAGCGTGAGTTAGCCTGACCACGCCGGTTCCCACACCTGGCACTGGTGTTCCAGAGACCGCCTGACCAACTGTCACCAACCCCCTCTGAGGAACCCACGCAGATTGACCGGGCTCAGCTCACGGCGCAGGAGTTGGCCCGACGTCGGCTAAAGAATTTGTGCGTATACTGTGGCAGCCCAGAAAACTACCGGAGGAATTGTCCCCAATGTCCCAAGCATTCGGGAAACTCCCACACCTGGGTGCAAATTCCTCCTCCACGCCTGATGTTGCTGGTACAGGTCGTGATGCTGGACTCAGGTTTCAGGTTTCGGCCTTCCTGAACTCTGGTTCAGCCGGGAACTTTATCCACCGCTCTTTAGTAATGCCGTATTATCTCTCGGTGGTCCACTTGGAAAAGCCGCTGGTGATCTCCGCGGTCAGCGGTGAGCTACTAAGCGACACTATTCAGTTCATCACCAAGCCGCTGTCTCTCCACGTGGGAGTCCTGCATAAGGAGAAGATCTCCTTCTACGTGTTGCCTCGCTCCTCTTCGGCGGTTCTCCTCGGACTTCCATGGCTGCGGCTCCATCTCCTACACTGGACTGGACGTCTGGAGAAGTAGCTCACTGGGGTTCTAATTGCCTGAGTCGTTGTTAAGTGGCACCTCGCCCGGAGCTTTCCTACTCTTGCTCGACCCTCCGGGAGCAGTTGCTCGGCCTACGTGCCGAATATCTGGAGTTCGCCGATGTCTTTTCTGAGAAGCAAGCAGAGAGCCTCCCTCCTCACTGTCCATACAATTGTCCTATCGACCTGCTGCCAGGTACCAGTCCTCCTCGGGGCAGAATCTACCCCTTGTCCGTTCCCGAGACACAAGCCATGTCTGAATATATTCGGGACAATCTCCAGAAGGGGTTCATACAAAAATCCTCCTCTCCCGCAGGTGCGGGATTCTTCTTCATGGAAAAGAAGGATGGTTCCTTACGGCCCTGCATTGATTACCGAGATTAACAAGATCACGGTGAAGAATTGGTACCCTCTGCCGTTGATCACGGAGCTCTTCGACCACCTACGGGATGCGAAGATCTTCACCAAGTTGGATTTGAGGGGGCCTACAATCTGGTCTGAATCCGTAAGGGTGATGGTTCATTTTTCTATGGCCGCTACTCTGTCTGGTAGTAGGTGTTCGAGGCCTGGTGTAAGGCCGTGTCCAATATAATTACTTTACTAAAACTAACAGGTTATTGTTCTGCATAAACAAATATGAACTCCCACTGTGTCTGAAAATTGCAGAAAAAAAAGAGAAAAGGAGAAACAGTACCAATTTATACTTTAATAAATAGTTCATCATTTTTATGAATATGTACAGGTGGTGGTATCCCACATTTCAGTTGTCCAGCAGGCATGTCACTGTCCAGGGTGTGGGGCAAGTTCACATAAATAAAACAGTGTGCTTGTTGGCCTTTTCCTCAGTCAGTGGCTCTGACAAACAAGTTTTTCTCTGTGTTGGCTCCGAGTCCAGGCTAGAGTCCAAAAGATTGTCTGTTTCATTTGTCTTGCTAGA